>NC_061161.1:57187735-57432735 GCF_022113875.1 Hydra vulgaris
ATTTATAAAAAATAAAACTAGATTAGATCTTAAGTTTTGGTTAAAAGTGCTAACTTGACTTTTTACTATAGCATACATAAAAATAATTAACATTTCTTCTTTTAAAATATTTTATGGGGAACTGAAGCAAGTCAGCACTTTTTTTATTTACATGATTTAAAAAAGTTGAACAGTGAAACAGTTTTTTTTCTAAAAATCTTTGAATATTCTATTCATGGTTACAAATATATAAAATGTTTAACTTTTATTTATTCATTTTATTTTGTCTGTGTTTCAACATAAGCTAAGTAAACTAAAAAATTAATTTAATGAAGAAAAATTAGAATATTTCACTATGATTTTTTCGCACAATTTATTAAAGCTGACAATTTATTAAAGCTGACAAAGCTTTAGAGTCCAACTCAATATCATACTCAGCAATTAAAGAAACAATTTTTTGAAACTTTGGACTATCAGTTAATTCACAGGAGTGTAATAATGTGTGTGAAAAAGAATGAAACTGTTTTAAACTTCAGAAAGAAAAAAACATTTTAAGAAAAATGGATATGTATTTAAACTTTCACAAGCACCAAAAGATATTATTTATAAATTAGAGGATGTTTACAATACAAAACCGTGTGTTTGAAAACAAAGAAAATCATTTAAAGAACTGTTTGATTAAATGAAAAAGGAAAGAACAAAGAAACTTGTCAATTATATAAACATCTTTTTCACTAATGAATGTTCAGAGTCAATATATATATAATATATATATATATATATATATATATATATATATATATATATATATATATATATATATATATATATATATATATATATATATATATATATATACATATATATATATATATATACTTATATATATATATATATATATATATATATATATATATATATATATATATATATATATATATATATATAAGTATATATATATATATATATATAAGTATATATATATATATATATATATATATATATATATATATATATATATATATATATATATATATATATATATATACATATATACTGAAGATTTTTCCAGATTTTTCCACAAAAAAAATGTAAAACCACAAACCGAATCTGATCAAAAAATTCATATTACACATTTATATATAAGTGGGACTACCTAGTTTTTAAAACTACTGTACCAGTGTCACATAATATAAACTTTGGGTTAAAAAATAGGACTACTTGGTAAAGCAATACATAATGCAAGAGAGAGGGTTATTACTAAAATAAAAGAAAACAGTGGACTGATATTAATGATTTGATATTAATGTAATACTTCCTATAGTTTCTTGTCAACATAAATATAAAATTATCCAACTTTAAGAGCTATGTAGTAATGTTACAATTAACATTATTGCAAATATGCCATAAGCAGAAATTTACCACACTCTTCATGGAGTCCTTCATCACTCAGCTGAATTAATTATTCTTTATAATGGTTCTGGCCTTGGCAATTTATTTAAAGTTAAAGACTTATCCATTCACATCTTTCAAAGTTAGATCATGTTTTTTGTTCAAATAAGCATACAATAAGTTATCATGAACATGTGTTTTAACCAAGGAGAAATTTTAATGTTTGAAAAACTTAAGGATATATATGATTAGTTAAGGAGTTATTAAAATTTTTTACTTTTTTAAAGTTTTCATCTTCAAATATATGTTGCAATTTCAAACCATTAAAACTTTTTCTTTATAATTAAATTATATTTATATTTTAATGTCAATATAATTATATTTATATGCTTTGTATTATATATTATATTTATTATAATTTATATTATAAATTATATTCATAACTATATGCAGTAGTGGTGTAGTGGTAGAGCGCTCGCTTCATAAGGGAGAGGTTCTAAGTTCCATTCACCACATCCCTGGTAGTACCGCGCTCAACTTGTTTCTCCGCACAGCGGCCTTGTTCGTCAAGCTTCGTGTTTCAGAGTTATAGAGATGAGAGAGGGTTATAACCACAAGTGGCCTTCTTGGCCTTAGAGAGATAAAATACAAAAAAAAAAAAAAAAAAAATGTTATAAAAAATATCTTTACAAAAAGTCTTCAATAAGTTTTCTAGGATTTCTTAATCATTAGTTCTTAAACTTTCTGGGTCCACTGTGCACAGTGGGTCAAGGTGTGCCAAATTAAAATAAAAAAATTTTGTTTAATGTAGGTTTAATGGTAATAGTTGTTTTCCATACATACATAGCTTTAAAAAAAAGATATTTTTTTGTCACTAGCTTTTATATTAAAATTTTACATGGCCATTTGAAGTAATATATTTTTTCAAGATTTGTAAGTTTTAAAATAAAAATTAATAAAATATGTGTTGCTACACAGAATTTGTAAACTATTTTTTATTTAAAATTATTTGCGCTATAATTTTTTTATACATTGATAGATTGATATTTTTTTAAAGAAAATAACTTCGCTGCACATTTTTTGCTTGTAAGTAAGAAATTTTATTTAATTTTTAAGATGATGTGTTTTTACAGGTTACCACTTTGTCCACAAATTCACTTTTAGATAGCAGGTTATAACTAAAATTTTGCATGTGACAAACAAATCACAAGTTTTTTTAATTAGTTAATTTTTAAATTATCAAAAAGTGGCAAGCAAGAACAGCAGAAAACAAAGCACAAGTTACTGAAATAAAGTCTCACATCCAACAAGCTTTTCTTCAACAGATGGGCCTTGTTGTTGATCAACCAAAGTCTGGAGGATCTGGTACATCTAATGATGGCAACACCTCTCGACGAGCTTACTGATGCCATTTTTTTTGCAAATATAACAGGTGTCGATGAGGAACTAATTTTAAAATTGCACATTATTTTGGCAAGCATATCAACTGACTATGAAATAAATACTGAAAAGTTTACCATGATGTGTACAGAAACTGCAAAGTTGTTTGTGAAAATGTACCCATGGTACTACATGCCACAATTAATAGAATGTCACTGCCAATTGGAATCATGAGTGAACAAGCACAGAAGGCAGCAAACAAATTTTTCAAACGGTTTCGAGAGCGTCATGCTCGAAAAGCTTCAAGATGTATGGCAAATGAGAACATTTTGAAAAGATTTCTATGCTCATCCGATATTGTCATACATCTTTGAGGCAAACCTGCACTTCAAAAAAAGATAGACTTTCCAGTTGAGGTTTTGCAACTATTATTATCAGGAGATAACATTGTAAATTTGTAAATACTCCATTTAAATATATGCAGACATAGATAGTTGCCTTAAAATTGTAAATTGTGTTTGAATGAGTTGATAAGATATGAAAGTATTTTTTTGATAAGATTGTGTAATATTAAATCAGTATACTGTAATTTTTTTAATGTTTACTCTGTGGATTTTGTTTGAATTGAGTTGAAAAGATGTGAAAAAATGCATTTTTAAAAATTTTTTTGCTTTATTTATAATTATTTAAAAAAAAAAAACAATTAATAAAATCTTTTTTTAGTCACAAATATATTTAGAAGCTCTAAGTATGTTATTTAAATCAAATTTAATAATATTTAATAAAAAAATAATTTTGGCACAAAAATGGGCATTCCGACCCACTGTGTCCTTGGTGAGGTGAATAATAATAAAAAAACATCTCAAACACTTTCAATAAACTTATTAAAAACCTTTTTAAAAATGAAATTTCTGAAACATTTTTAAAAATTTTTTGAACATTTTTCATAATTTTTAATTTAAATATATTATTGCAAAAAATTTAATTTAAATATATTATTGAAATAAAAATAAAAAAATACCAGAAAATCCACTAGCACAATGACATATTGTTGTATTTTCTTTTGTTACAATACAAGAACCACCATTATCACATATATTAACTTTACATTGACCACTGAACAATAGAAAATAAAAAATAGTAAATTAATAAAAAAATTTTCTCAAAAAGTAGAAAGGTATTGTCCAAAAGAACAATACCTTTCTTTTTTTTCAAGTTTCTTCACTGTTAAGATGTATACAAACTTTCAAAACATATTAACAGCTGTGGTCAAGTTTTAAAATCAGATAGTATTTCGTGGTCATATTATGAAGTGAAATCACATGCCTTCTTCACCAAGCTGATATCAGGAGCTATTCTAGACTGTTTTCGACAGCGTCACCCGTATTTGGGTGCCGCCCAAATTAAAATTTGAGGACCTTTTTTTTTATCAGGTTTTTTACGGCAAATACTGTTTTTTACGCAAAAAAATACTGATATTTCTGCTAAATTTCTCCAGGACATTAATGTGTTATTATAAATTAATTATTTAATATAAAACATATTTTTAACATTATGCACATAATTTTAATATTAATTGCAAAAAATGTTTAAATATTTTAAATTTCAAAATTAGTAAAATAATGACCTAGTATTTACAGTCATAAATATTATTAAGAAAGATATGAGATAAAGAAACTCATTTGTACACTCAATTTGTAATATTATTTAATGTTTTTTAACTTGATGTCTTTTTTTTTTTCAAAGTTTCATAGAATATGTGCATTAATACGTATATAAATCAATTATTAAAACTGTAATCACAATGGAGTGTACATACATTGACTTACTTAAATGCAGATAGGCGCAGTGGAGGATACATACATCGACTAAGATTTTAGGTTTTGACAGGAATTCTTTTATATAAAAGAAAAGTATTTCAATTTAAACTGAGTTTACAAATTAATATAAAAAAATTATTTTCAACAATACCTTTACTGTCTTACTTATTGGATGACAAAAAAATATTTTAAACTATTCCCAGAAATCTATTTAGATATCTGGAAAAAATAAAATTTTAAAGAAATAACGTGAATTTTCTGAAATATCTAGAAAAGGAAAAGATCCTTATATATTTTGTCTGGAAAAACAATAAGTGGTTCACCTAAAGTTACTTTTTCAATGTTTTTGTTTGCAGCCGGTTCTGTAACAGTTTTCCTAATTCGCCAGACCATTTTTTGAAAGTGTTTTTTTGTCTGATTTAACTATTAGATGTCTGAGGAGTAGTTCATTAAAATGAAGAGCGCATATAAACCAGTTCAACCTTTAATTTTTTTCTTACTGTAAAATGAAAAATAAATGTTCCATGCATGTAGTGTAATGTTTAATAGATATGGGAAAAAGCTGCATGGATCCTTCTACTTCAATTTTTACTTTTGTAATATTTTTTCAACTACCTAACAAAATAGCTATAATTATAATATATAATTACAAATATTATAATTCTTCCTTCTAATTAGTCTTATTATATACATTTTTTGTTGGAAAAAAGTAGATCCTTTAAGTAACACATTTGCAGATCTATTTTTTATTTGACGATTCGGATTTCTCATAAAAATCTTCGCAAAAATTAACTATCCTTATTTTTAAAACCTAATATAAACAGGAAATGACGACGCACTCTACAGTAACATTTACTGTCTAAAATATGAAAAAATCAAATAATTTTTCTAAAACAACTTTCACAAAAACCCCTTTATGTGGTTATTTTTGACTTTTTAACCAAATGTGACATTTTTTTGTAAAGTTCAACATAGATTATATTGAGTTTATCAAATATTTTACAATGATTTTTTTTTAAACAATTTTTTTTCATGTTCAAAGAGAATTTTTATTTTCTAGATTCCCAATAAAATTCTTCACAAAAATGCCTTTATTTTAAAAATTTGATGAAAACAGGAAAAAATGATGCACTATGCTATCTCATCCTCTGTATAAAATATGAAAAAAGTGCTTAATTTTTGTAAAATCACCCTTCACAAAAACTAACTTGAGTTCATTTTTATGACTTTTTGAACCAATTATTCAATGTTCTCAAAACTCAACATAGTAATTATTGAGTTTATTAATAATTTTACACTTTTTTTTTTTTTTTTGAAAAATTATAATTTGCCCCTGTTAATTAATCATATTTTAGTCATTTTTCTGTTGAAAACACTGCTGACCCACCCAGCAAGACCTTGTTTTTTTTTTTTTTTTTTTTTTTTTTTTTACAGAAAAAAAAGAAATTTTTAAAAGAAAATAGTGGTCTTGAAAAAGTAGAAGCAGCTAATTTTTAGTGATGAAAGTTAACTTTGAAGTAATAAATAGAAAAAGTTTTAAAAGAAATAAATCTGAATAGTATAGTAATTAGTATGTTTTACAGAGATAGCAATATACCAAAGAGAGTATTTAGAGCTGTTTTAATTTTAACTGATCAGGAGTTAGCAACATTTATACAGGCTGAATAAACAAGGACATCTTTATACAGACTGAATAAACAAGGACATCTTTACAGAGATGATAGAGAATTGCAAAGCTACATTAGTAGACACGCTGATTAATAAAAAGTAATGGTGATAGTTTCAAGAAAATAATGCCTCCACACACACTTTGTACAGCCAAAGTGTAAAATATATTAATACTGTAGCTAATGTTTACTTAATCCTTACCATCATTTTACACCATTTTGAATCAGGTTTTAGGTTTTTTTGTCAGTTTAATTTTGTCTTTAGTCTTTTTGAGAACACCTTTGGTTACTAACAAAGCAAATTTTATTTATATTTATTTTTTTAGGACAATAGGAAAGAGCTGAAGTGGTTTTTAGTTAATTTAATTCACTTTATTGTGTTTTTTTTCACCTAAACAACCTTGGAAATGATCGTAATGTTGTAGTTTTGGCATCAATTTATGTAGAAAGTTCTAGAGCTTTAAAAAACTTTGAAGATGGCTATCAATAAAAATTATGGTAAACCAGATCTTTTTAACAAATTTACTTACAAATCATTATGGAGTACAAGTCAGACTGCAAATTATTGAACTGACTTAGTTACTCAAATATTTAAACTCAAATTAAATAAAATAAAAAATTAAAACCTCTGCTATTAAATAATATCTGCAGAAAACCTAATTGTTAACAGTGAACTTCATGACATTATTTAAACTTGCATAACTCATAGCCCATGTGGTATATTGAGTCCAAATTTTCTGTGTAGAAAAGACAGAGTATTCAGCAAAAAAAAATTCTGAAATAATGTCAACACAGTAGCAGTTCATAATGGTTTTTCAAGATTAGTTGTGTACCTTGTATATGTATTTGTAAAAATATTTAAATCTTAACAGACATGCAACCTTTAACAACAGTGTAGGTATAACTAAACAGTTATCTATATTGTTGCCTATTGATAACTAAACATTGTTTAACCTTCCATTTACAATGTTTATTATCAAATATTAAGTGATATGAAATGTCTATATATGAATAGCAACCAGCTTCTTATTTATTTTTTAGAATTAAACTTAAACCATGCTCTAAGATGTGTATCACAGCCTGAGGCCGTAAAGATGTGTATCACAGCCTGAGCCTGTATTGTCTATGAAATGCTCACACATCTTGGGAGGTTGCACATACTGTTAATGATATTTGTTGAAGGATGACACTGAATGGTAGAAAACTCTTTCTGAGGCAGATTTAACACATATTATAAAGTAAATTAGTTGTTTTCAGTTATTTTGACCTTTTGTAAACATGACAATCATTTGCATCTTTGGAAAACATACAAAGCTTTTATGATGGAGGATTTCATTCACTACTCAGTCTAACTTATAATAGCTGAACAAGCTACTCTTTGTCAACCTGATATCAACCCTAAAATTAACACTTTTACATATGTTACTGACAATGAAAATCATGTCTCTTGGTTGGATAACAATGTGTGCAGCCCAACAACTAATAATTAGTACAGGGAATAAGGCTCAGCATTTGACTATGCTGACGTAACTGCCAACCTGACAGTGTCTGATATACATCAAAAATTGCCGACCTCAGAATTTTAATAATTAAGTTTATTTTTTATCTCAAATAAACTTAATTATAGCTTTATTGAATTTTTAAATAAAATAATATAGCTAAAACAAAACAAAAAAAAAGAATGTTTTATATAAAGGGATCCCCAAGACAAGTTGTGTTCATATCTTAAATAATCCTTTAAAAAATTTTTATGTCAATTAAACTTTCCAAAACTTATTATTTATTGAGATATAATCAAAAAATTTTATTATTTTCAACACCATTTTTTTTTCTTTATAAGTTATGTTCCGGTTTTTTTTTATCAAAAAAAACTGGCCTGATTAATGCGCTTTTGCAGTTAATGAATGACATCAATACAAAAAGTTCTTTTAAATAACTCATAACTAAGTTATAAGTGTTATTTTATATTGGCAAGAAAGAGTCACAGCACATTTTTAATAAAAAAACACGATTGAAAGTTTTACTTGAAAATTGCATTGTAGCAACATCTCCTTTTTTGTTTTATAAAATTTTTTTTTTATCTTTTAGATAGTTTAAAATTTTTGTCATACAATACGCCTGTGTGGGTGAGTGGTTAGTTTGCAGAGGTCCTGAAGCAAAGTACCATTCAAATCCTACTACTGGCACCTTTTTTTTTTATTTATCTTGGCTTATTTTTCTAAAATGTTTTTTTACAAGTGTTTTTTTACAAACAAAAAAAATACTTTTGAAGTTTTAGATATTATATACATAACATATGTAAAGATATTATACACTATAACAAACAAACAGGAGAGAATTTTTAAAAAAGCTTAACATTTCTAAAAAACATCAAAACACTGGAGAAATTTGTTGCGCATGTTCAAATAAGTTGCAGATAGTCTGAAAATTATTATGATCTGAAACTTAACAAAGAAAGACAGTCCTGCTATTCCAGAAGGTACTGCTGTGGAGGCAAAAAAAAAAAGAAAAAAAGAAAAGGGGCCATCTGTATATTACGTACGCACAGAGGGGGATGGGCTGTCCCAAGTTGAATAATTTGTGTATGAGTGCATATGGAGTAGAGGAGGGGGAGGAGAGGGTCCAACAAATGTATGTACCCAAACGCAAAAAATTGTAATAGCAGTTCACCTTCACTTGCCCATTAGAGGCAATATATGATGACCTATGATGGTCTTACCTCTTATAGAGGTAAGACCATCATAGGGAGGGGGTAAAACAACCAAACATACATACCCATGGGGAGGGGGGCTAACTTTACAGCTCCGATCAACTAGTTTAAAAAATATTCTCATAAAAACAAGTTTTGATAATAAAATCTTGTAACCAAAACAACCTCTTTTTTTTTTTGAATTTAGTAAGAAATAGCGAAAATAAATTTGATTTCAGGGTAAATAAAAACAAAATATAATAATGGAAATAAATCATTTAATTAAAAGTTTTATTTTGTCAAAACACAACGAATTATTTTGTTATCTCCATTTTTAAAAAAAATAGAGTTATTGAGAATGTTATGCACCTCAGAATAATGTTTGTGTAAATTATATACAAAACTCTGCAGTAAAATATTATTCAAATATTTCTTTTTACAGCGCATTTCTAAAATGTTTAAATCATCGAAACAGTTTCTAAAATGTTTAAATCATTTGAATGTCAGTAATAATGTTAAATTGACAAATGCCATTCCTGTCCAAGCCAATAATATATATATATATATATATATATATATATATATATATATATATATATATATATATATATATATATATATATATATATATATATATATATATATATATATACACAAATAGTATTGCGTACTATTGTAAGCAATCTGACGTCATACTGAAATAGCCTGCTGCTAGGGGCTTCAGTCCATACATCAAGTGACAAATAGCCTGACTCACAGTGGGGTGCTGCTACATCGACTGAGGGTTTGGGATGGGGAAGCAATCGTTTCATTCATCATTCATCGTTTTTTCTTCTTCTTTTTCAAAAAAAATTGGTATAGCTTAAGGTATATATGTATATATGTATATATATTATATATATATATATATATATATATATATATATATATATATATATATATATATATATATATATATATATATATATATATATATATATATAATATATATATATGTATATATATATATGTATATATGTATATATATACATATATACATACATATAGATATATATATATATATATATATATATATATGTATATATATACATACATACATACATATATATATATATATATATATATATATATATATATATATACATACATACATACATACATACATATATATATATATATATATATATATATATATATATATATATATATATATATATATATATATATATATATATATGTATATATACATATATATATATATATATGTATATATATATATATATATATATATATATATATATAATATATATATATATATATGTATATATACATATATATATATATATATGTATATATATATATATATATATATATATATATATATATATATATATATATATATATATATATATATATATATATATATATATATGACAAGAAAGTTGAAGATTGTACGAGTCAGGAAAACATAAAGATGGGAGAGAGTTACAAAAGGGTTAAGTGCAGGGAAAAAAACTAAACGAATAAATGTTTTAGAAGCATGCAAGGATAGATACAGTAAAAGAATGAGACTGATGAATGATGAGTCAAGCAAGAATGTGTTTTGGTTGATGGAACTAGAGATGAAAGCTCCTTTGAATCTTCTTTTATCTCTTGTTCCATCAGTTTTTACAATCCATCTCCGTGTCCAACTATGTTTACAATGTGTTTTTAGACTTTGTCTAGAAGAGAAAGAGCATCATTAGAAGAACCAGTCTAAATGTGACAACGGTGTTCCATACAGGGATGAAAAAGAGATTTGTAGAGGTAGAGAATGGAATCAGGAGAAAAAAATGGTGAGCACAATAAAGAGAAGCAACCTTAGCTGATGCTAATATAGCTATTGATTGTATATATCGTTTCCATGAAAAGTCAGTAATAAATGATTATCCAAGAAGATGTAAAGAAGAGAAGTGAGAAGGTTGCCATTCATCAATATAGGAATGTTGACAGTACTGCGGTAGTTTTTTGCAGTAAATAACTGAGTTTTGTTGGAGTTAAAATTTACAAGTTACTGTGAGCCCCAATTTGATACAACAGTGAGATCAGATTCAAGATCTGCTGTCTGTTCTAAGCAATCGAAAAGAAAAGTCTTTTTATGGAGAAGCTTATGGAGATGACCAAACTGCCAAACTTGAACGAAACCCTTAGATAAGTTAGTCAAGAGCTTACTTAGAATTCTTTATTAATTTATTAGTAATTTAGATATCTAAACAACAATCATATGTTGTTTAGATACCTAAATTATTTTTAGATGATTAAGTTGTTTTTATAATAATTTTATTTTGTAATGTTTGATTTCACATCCCTGGTGGTACCACGCTCAAATTGTTTCTCCGCGCAGCGGGCTTGTTTGTCAAGGTTTGTGTTTAGGAGTTGTAAAGTTAAGATAAGGTTGTAACTATAACTAAAGTAGCCTCCTAAACTAAATTGGCCTTCATGACCTTTGGGAGGTGAATTGAAATTAAAAAAAAAAAAAAAAAAGTATAAAAATATAGTAGGTTATACTTAGATATATTAGACTATAGATAAAAATGCTTAAATAGGTTACTTTTAAGTGTAACAATAGAACAACACAAAATAAAATTATTCGGAAAGCAAGATGGTAATAAAAGTACATTAAGCTGTAAAATTAAAGCTTAAAAACATCATCTTAAGAATATTGTCTGTAAACAAAGTCAAAATAAAAAATACCTCAAAAAAATTTTAAGGCATAAAGTTTAGTTTATTTATCATTTAGCTATTATTGTAATGCAGGATAAAAATATAAAAATGCCATCTGTTGGAAAATTGGTAAATTAATAAAAAAATGCTGATGCCAATACAGAATATGCAAAAAGTGTCTGATTAAGCCAATGCAAATTATAATTTTAAATTTAATATATATATATATATATATATATATATATATATATATATATATATATATATATATATATATATATATATATATATATATTATTTATTTTCTTAAGTCTGTTGCATTGGTATGTCTAAGAAACATAAAATCCCAATATCGAACTTTGTTACTGAAATTCTCCCAAAATCTCAGATTCTTGAACGACTTTTTTCAACTTTTTATCCTAGCAAACAGCCAGCCATCGTGAAACACAGACTAGTACTTTTAAAAGTTCTCTGAAGAAAGGTGCAACAAGTTAAAAATGTATTTTAATTAATCATGACTAAGTTCCATCATAGATGCAATCTTGCTGTCTAAAACATTACCTGAAATGTAATAACATTATTGATAACACTAACACTGTATCCACAAGCAACATGCTTTAGTATCCGTTGAATCTCTACATTAAGTTTACATTCATCATGATAAAAAGAATTGTTGCTTGAGATTGTGTAAAAAGGAAATTTTTTTTCAAATACACTTGCTGAAATACTTGATTAAGTGTCATTGTGTGTCTTTGAGTGTGTCTCAATGGATAATTGCATAGCATCTTTAGTCTTAGATCAGAAAACAGCCAAGTAGAAGAGAAGGAGAAGCATTGGTACCTTATGACAAGAAATTTAAAAAATCTAAAAAATTAATAAAAAACTGGAAACTAATATTTTTTTCCATTTTTCTAATGTGTTGGCAACATTTTAATATAATTTATGTTTACAAAAATTAATGGTCAACTACAATACTTATGAATTTTAAAATATATTTTTATTTTAAAATATATTTTTTATTAGCATTTTTTAAATATTTATTGTTGCAATATATTAAAATATATTTTTATGCTAATTTCTTATGTTTTAAATTACAAAACTATTACAAAAATTAATGGTCAAGTACAATACTTATGAATTTTCAAAATCCCATACACAACAAAGGTAGAATTGGTACACAGTAAGGGTAGCATTGGTTCACAACATGTTAAAATTAATACAAGGAGAAATTTCATAGTAAATAATTGCATATTCAAGGAAAAAGAGAACTAAAATTTTAAATCCAAAAACATATTATATAAACATACTTAAATTAATAGCCTACATATTTGCAACGTATAATAAAGTAAAATATTACCACAGTGAAAGTATATCATTACATATATATCAAGTAATTTATGTAATTTATAGAACATATCGATGGTTAAGAGCACAAAGAGAATACGTCTACTAACCATTGTTTTGAGAAATCTGAATTTGAAAGTTTGAAAACATACAATAATTTATGATATTTATTCATTGTCATGATTTTTAACCAAATGCATTCCTCAATTAATTCTGTCTTGTTTTTTACTATTTTTACCATAGTACCCTTATCACTTACTGAATGGCGTGCGCGCAATAACTCAAAACCGTAAAATGTTGGACATATTCCCTATGTGCTCTTAACCATCAATATATTAAAAATTCTGACCAATGCTTCTCAATTTCAATGTACCAATTACCCTTTACCAGTGAGTACCTTAGAGTGAATTATTTATTTATGTAATAAAAATGTGTTCATGTTTTAACTTTTTCTTGGCAAATTTAGGTTTAAGCTTAAACTCAAGTTTTTTAAAATACAAATTTTAAAAGCATATTTACTATTCTCAGGAGAATGTAAAAAAAATAACATCGAGGCAAAATGAACAACAGCTAAATTTACAGGTAACAAAATCTTTAAACCTAACTATATTTTCTGTGGAATAAGTGATTATTAACAACATTTGAAATCAGCATTAAAAGTTAAAATTTATATACAACAGCTGAATATTTACCTGTGTACCAATGCTCACCCTGTAATACTCCCCTCTCTCCTCGATCTTGAAAATATGTTTGTTTAATTTTTTAGACATTTAGAAAGGAAAAATACCAAAAATAAAATAAATATTTTAGTACTGATCGAGTCTACATTTCTTGTATAAAACAAAAGTATTGAGAATTTATTTAATATTATTTAATAATTGGTTTAGTTAATAATTAATAATTTTAATAATTGATTTAATACACTTAATTTTTTACAATTTTAAAATTAAATAATTTTTGTACAACTTTAGGTAAATACATAATATAGCTTAAGTTTTATAAATCAGAGTTATGTAGAATGTAATAACATATATAAAAACAAATGTTAGATATAAAAAACAGATACAAAAAATGTATTAAAAAAGTGAAAACATTAAAAAATTGAGATTAATATTTAAAATAAGAGGTATTTATTAAGAATTTATAAATTAGTAAAATTATTATAGGTTAAAAATTGTGTATCAGTAGGCAGAAAGCTATGTGTATCAGTAGGCAGAAAGCTTAACTTCTTTCTAGCACTAAACTAAGCTACTGCTTGTAGTGAAATGGTGTGCAACAAGATAGTGTTTTATCACTGTTACAGTTAAGGTTTTATATTAGTAATTTAGTAATTTAAAATTTAAAATATGCATATAGGATGCATTATAAGAGGATTTTTTCTAAATATTTTTGCTTATGCTGATGACATAGTACTTATAACAGTGTCTTGGTTTTTTCTACAGAAAATATTGAATGAAATTGATGACAAGGCCTTACTAATTTATGTCTTTTAACCCAAACAATACATTTTGTTTGGTTTTTTTAAACAAAACAAAAATCAAAAATTATGTCACTTTAATTTATAAAATTTAGTGTAGCAGGTTGCAAACTAGAACTTGCTGACAGTTTAAAATACCTTTGTCATATTGTGAAAAAATGATCTATCAGATAATATTGATATAAAAAGAGATAAAAAATCTATATACTTGAACAAATATGTTGCTAAGATGATATTGATATAAAAAGAGTTAAAAAATCTATTTACTTGAACAAATATGTAAAGGTATTTTTACAGGTATTCAAGCTTAGTTAAAGTAAAAATTTTCCTATAGCATTTCATATGCCCTGCTTCCCTGTGCAACAGTTTCACATTATGCCCTGCTTCCCTGTAACCTGCTTCCCTGTGCAACAGTTTTAACACTATAACATTATCACATCAACGATATTGCTATAATGTGTGTTGCAGTGGTTTGCAGATTGACTTTATTTTTAACAAACCTTTTATTTCAAATATTTTACAGTTAGTAATAAATTTATGCTTTGCTAATAGGCAGCTTATAATTTTGATTTGTGTTTGTCTTATTGCAATGAAAGATATTTTAAATTGTTATTATAATATATGTTTTACTATTAAAATTAGTGACACTTAAAGAAAATACCACGAAACCAAAACTGCACAATTAAGATAATTAATTAGTATGTTCAGTGAAAAAAGCAAGGAAAATCACTTAATGCAACACTTCATTATATATATACCAAAACAAAATCAGACTTTAAATTATTATTTGCACACTAATGAGATTATTTTTAAATTTTATTTTAAAATATATTTTTTGTTACTACTGTATCTCATGTGAACGAATTTCTAAAAGATGGCTAAACTTTATAATTCTAGTTTACAAATTGATCTTTTGGAGCTATGTTTAAGTAAGTATAGTTAAGTGACCAGTGATAGACTTTTTTTGAATCTTTTAGCAATAGTAAAAAAAATTTGGCAGAACTCTGCTATATAATATTTTCTGGAAAGACAAGATTTACCAGACATTTGATAACCCTTAAAAAAAGTATATATAAGATATTGCTTAGTTTTCTGCATTAATACTAGTGTTTTTTTCTTCTTTTTGAAGATAGCATAAATATATATGGAACAAATAAGGTTGTGCAATTTAAGTAGGCCATGGATTTACAAATTTTTTAATACTACGGTGCCTTAAACTCTCCATACCATAACTCTAAGCTAAACTTCTTATATATAATAGTGATCTGAAATAAAATAAAAAAACTTTTTAAATATAAAAATTATAAAAATTTATAAAAAAAATATATAAATTTAACAAAAAATACAATTTTTTTAAAAAAATATTTTTTTGGATAATTAAGATAGTGGTTCAGTACCTCTCCAGCCCCCTTATTATGCCCGGCGGCTAGAGGATATGTTACATTTGTATGTCAATTTATTGCCCATTATTATGTCAATTTTTTGATACCAATTTATAGGCATTTAGATAAGAATTGACAAAGCAATTTAAGTCAAGAAAAACTTATACCACAGTTTTTTCAACAAATCGATATGTTGAAAATTTGTTTCTTAAAACCTCATAACTTTTATTGGTTTGTTTGATTTTAAAAATTTGTTCACCTTTTAAATACTGTACTACAGACCTTTTTAATGATGTATAACATTCTAGTTTTTAATTAATTTAAAAATTTCATGTAACATAGCTAATATATCCTACATAAAATATTTAAAAGTATTCTCAGCATTGATAAATTTAGTATAGAAAAATTAATTATAAAAAAAAATTAAACTTACACATTTGTTTCATTGAAACCTGGATTTTCTTGATCATCATATTGTGCATTCACCACTATAAAAATAACAACCAAAAAATACTTTTAAAAAATTTAAAAAAAAAATTAATCAACAATATAAGCACAACTTAACATTAGACATTTGTGACTTGAATTTATCATATTATAATAAAAAAAAATTATAAGCATTATTTTAATAACTATTAAAATAATATTATTTTTTTTATTTTAAAATACATCAAAGCACAAAGCTTGTATTTATGCTTTAAAATTTAAACTTTAAAATTTCTTCGATAAATCAACATGTTGAACATGTAGTCAATTTTTTACAAACGAAACTTATGCAATCTATATTTACTATTTTGATTTAATTTCATTTTTAGACAATTTAAAATAATATAATAGAAAACTTCAAAATCGAAAACCTATGAATTTAAAAAGAAAAAACATAATGAATGTTTATTTAACTAATTTCAATATTTTAATAATCATTTCATAAGTTTGATACAAATATTATTTTTCTTTTTTTAAATTGACATGACTCTTTTTTGTTGTTGTTGTTTGTTTGTTTGTTTCTGTTTTCCTTTTAAAAAAGTGTTGCAATATAACACGTCTGAGATCGAAAAAAATATATAACTAATATATGAGATATTATCATAGGATTTTACTTTCATTTTTTCAAAGTCCATTATATATTACATGCTTCCACAGATTATTTTCACGCATTTACAATACTTTTTTAGCTTACATTTTTAAATTCTTCACATTCTTCAACGATCTGTGACAATAACATATGATCTTTAACGTTTAACAATAAATATTAAAATGGATAACTCAAATAAAACTGATTTTTTGTTTTATTAATTTTCAAATATTAAATTAATTATTGATTTAAACTCAATTATAGTAAAACGGGATATCTTAAACTTAACAACTTCGTTATTGTCAGGAAAAATTATACAAAATCATACAACCGCAGTTTGCTAACATAATAAAAAACAACTAAATTTTATTATATTTCATATAAAAACGCGTTTTACGCCGTGATTGTTTAGTTAATATGATAACTACCGTAATAAGCTGTAAATAATAATTCTAAGAAAATTAACATCAAGACTATAATGTAAATGCGTGTTTATCTATAAATATGTAATCAAACAAGAAATAATAATCTAAAACAAAAAAAAATGATAACAGTTAAATATTCATGATAAGTCTGATTAAAAAATTTTAGGAGACGTGCAATAACAACAAACTGGCGCAAACAATATAATAATATACTTACATAAAAGTTTTAAAAGAATCAAAAACGCGACACTAACTACCATTGTAAAGTACGTTGACATATCAATAATATAATGTTGATATACGTTATGACAAAACTCAGGGGGTTTTAGAAACATTATGTATGATTTATTTTGAATATAGTTTATTTTAAATAGGTTTTTATTTTTTATCAAATAAATTTTTGTTATATATTTTGTTAAAACTTGTGTATAAAAAAAACAAATAAAAATAATTATATACATTCTAAAGTAAGACAGTTTTTATTATTAAATATCTTCCGTCTGCAGATACTAATACCTTTATACGTTTATTTGGAGTAAAAATTATGTACTTTAAACGCATTTTTAAACCTTAATACCCAAAATCGACGCAGCGTGATTTTAAAAAGTTTTTTATTTAAAAAAATTTAAAAAAAGACCCTGAGCACTTTTCTAATGTTGTTCCGATAAAATAGTACTTGTTTTTTGTAGTGGATTTTATTTTTTAGTTTAATAAGTAAATGAGTAAGTCATGATCAAATATTTTTGAATACAAAAAAGATAGATTTTGATGTTATTTGTTGAGATATGATAGGTTTTTTTAAAAAATTCGACTAATATTCAGTATTGCGTGATATTTTAATTAATTTCCATCTTTTTTTAAATATAGTTTTTAAGCTTTCACACTAAAAAACATAAGTGAAATTTTAAAATAAAAAAATGTAATTACTTCCGTAGAGGATTATATTTTAAATCTTAAAAACAAACGCAACGTCATTTTGGTGTCAACAATGATTGGAATTTTCTTTAAATCAGTGACTTTTTAAGAGACTGTTAAAATAATGATTTTTTTTTTTCTTTTAATCTTTTTTCAAGTATAATTCTTGAAAGGATTTAAGTAGTGCCAAATAAAAATGTCATCACGAAATATTTGCCTTGAACTTTTCTTGATTTTTAATTGTCATTCAGTTTTTTTTATATAGATTTTAGTTGCTATTTCCGTTCTTTCTGTAATGTTTATTTTGTAGCCAGAGTGCGTTGGGAATGTATGAATGTAAATAAAACATGTATTTATATTTTTTCACTCGTGTGTTTAAACAACCTATTCCAGGCTGAAGACACGGGATTCGAAGTGGAAGGGCATAATCGTAAATTTCTTAAAAAAGTCCCCTATATGAAGGGGCGGAATCAGTAATTTTTTAGTTTTTGAGACTTATTTCCAAATATGGAGCAAACTCTTAACATTTATATGTTTATACTTATTTTAAGTAAAGATGCTTTGCAAAAATATTGCGGTGATTGGAGTGTCGGAACAAAAAACGCCCAAATACTTCACATCCCCACCTGCCCTAAACGTGAGAGCAACAAGTTGATAAAATATTATGTGTTCTTTTCTCAACTCTACTTATGTTCATTAATAAATTTTAAGTTTCATTTTAGAATTCAAAAATTATGATCATATAAAGTTTAAACCTCTCCTAATAAGAGGGGGTTTCAAATTTTATATGGTCATTATTTTTGAACACTGGGAGATTACGCTATGGAACTTAAAATTTATCGATGAATATAAGTCTTGTTGAAAGCAGTATAAAAAAATATTTTATCAACTTGTTGCTCTCACGTTTGGGGTAGGGGGCAAATTTTTGTTTTTTGTTTTTTTGCTCCCAGACTCTAATCATTGCTTTTTTTTTTTTTTTTTTTTTTATTTGCAAAATATCTATTTTTACATAAGTATAAATATATAAATGTTTGGAGATTGCTCCATGTCTGGAAATGAACCTCAAAGTCCGAAAAAAATGCTGGATCCTCTCCTATCTATATCTAGAAATTTCTGAAAGAAAAAAAAAGGTCCTTTAGAAAAAAAATTAGGGGCCAATGCCCAATGCATGTCCCCCTCGGTGTCGTCAACCCTGCTGTTCCGATGGGCCAAGTATCTAAAAATATTGAGTTTGAAGTTATCTGTTTATGAAGTTCACACCGCAGTGAAAATAATTAAAAAAAAAGTCTGCCAGAAACGATTTGCATTTATGAAACTATTA
The DNA here is from genome assembly GCF_022113875.1 of Hydra vulgaris. Taxonomy (NCBI): domain Eukaryota; kingdom Metazoa; phylum Cnidaria; class Hydrozoa; order Anthoathecata; family Hydridae; genus Hydra; species Hydra vulgaris. The sequence goes on from NC_061161.1 coordinate 57,207,305, forward strand.
ATTATAGCATGAGTTTTAAAAATTATTTCAACGTTTAAAAAAAAAATCGGTTTAACGGAAAACTTATTGGGTGCTCATGTATTGATGCTCACAATATGTAATTTCTAGATGTGGTGCAAACTTTAGATTTTGCAATATTGATACTGGTATCGAATGTTTTCCCAAAATTTACGGTGATCGAAGCTCTTCTTTATCTAATTTGGAAAGGAAAATATTTTTTTCAGAAAAACTAAAAGACACCGAAATTAATTAAAATAATTTATTCATTATCTGAGATTTTTTTTTGTGATGCGATCAAATAAAGTTTAAAGCTATTACAATTTAGGATGAATTTAAAACTATTACAACTTGGGATAAATTTAACAATGTTATAATGTTACATGTAAAGTTTTTTTTTCATCTGTATTTTCATCTGTATACATATGAATTTTAATCCCGTTAATAACAGTAAACTTTTCATTTTAATGCTGTTACCGCTCCTCATTTATTTAATAAACCTATAGAACATGGGGCCCTATATTTTTTTTAGAGCCCCATGTTCTAAATATTTATTAAGACACGATTAAAATAAACACCAATTACAACAATGTATTAACGTGAACATAAATATAATCCGATAAATATATCTCTATATTATTCCAGTTAAAATAAAAATATATAATAAATAAAAATAAAATAGCTGATTTTTCGGAGAAGTGCAGGCACGGATCCAGCATCTTTTGATCGTTGAGATAGCTAACTTCCAGACATAGAGCAAACTGCAAACATTTATATGTTTATACGTCGAATAAGGATGCTTTGCATAAAATTGCGATCGTCGGAGGCTAGGAACAAAAAAGCCCCAAAACTTTCGCCCCCCTGCCTCAACAACCAAAAAATGCTGGATCCGCCCCCCTGAAGTGTTTAGATGTATGACTATAAGTTTATTTACCACATTTCAAATGTTTGTGTATAAATATGATAAAAACGAAATTTGTGTAAGATTGATAAGAAGAATTACATGTTAGTAGTTATAGGAAGCTCGCAGAAGACTTAATTCAGTCTTGTCATGGACTTGTAATACACATAAAAATCAGTTGCATACGTGGTATATACAGTATTGGACAAAACATTTGCAACCAACATCGAACTATGCTAAAAAGTGTTCCTAATTTTACATGTCTTAAAAACGACATAAACTATACTACCACAGCAAACAATTCAGGAGTCTGGAGTCATAGCATGTCATGACATGAGCAATCAGCTGACAGGTGACAGCACACAGGCAGAATTTCGTTGACAAGAGCCATTTTGCAGCGGATGAAACAAGTGCAACTTTTTTGGTTTGTTTCATTTTCTTAAGTCTGGTCCGTGTCAACGTCACGGAAGTTTTTTAATAGTTAAAGGAAGTATCCAGAAGTTTCCAGAAGTTTCCAGAAGCATGCAGAAGCTTCCAGAAGTTTCCAGAAGAAGCATCTGGAAGCATCCAAAAGCATCAAGAAGTACCCAGAAACATTCAAAAGCATCAAGGAGCTTCCAGAAGCATCGAAAAGAAGCATCTAGAATCTTCCAGAACAGGTTCACACAGGTTCATTTTACGATATGAGACATGTAAACCGACATGCAATTCAGTCAGTATATGGAAGTCAATCAGTCAGTATTATCAAAACAGTTTATCGAAATGAGTTTTATCAAAGCGTTTTATCGAAGAACATCAATACATTTTATCAAAGTTTTTTATCGAAGAACATCAAAGTGTTTTATCGAAGAGCATCAATACCAAAGTGTTTTATCGAAGAACATCAATATCAAAGTGTTTTATCGAAGAACATCAATACATTTTATCAAAGTGATTTATCGAAGAACATCAAAAGAAGTGAAATACAACAAGTGTTTCATTTCATCAATACAGTTCACATCCAACCAAGACGTTGTGTTCCACAGAGCATTATTGTATCACCACATGGTAAATATAACACGGTAAGCCTTGAGAAGCGTGATTATTTATTTTTATTATTTTTATGACTTCAAGTGCAAAAATGGCTCTTGACAGTCTTGAATTGGAACTAAGAAAGAAAATTATTGGCGATTGCGTAAGTGGAATGTCACAAAAAAGTATTTGTGATAAATATCGCATGAAAAATGGATCGCATCAAGACTATGTTCCAAATATCGTTCTACGGGGAAGTTGGTAGCAGATAACAAAGGTGGAAGACCGCGTTCGACCACTTCTAGAGAGGATTCTATGATCGTCAGATCAGTCAAGAAGAACCTCTGGATATCATCAGTCGAGATGCAAAAGCAATTAGAGCTGCCTGTATCGGACCGAACAATCAAACGACGTGCTGTTGAAGCCGGATTGTTTTCTCGACGCCCTGCAAAGAAACCGCTGATTTCACTAAAGAACCAGAATAAAAAACTCCTGTTTGCTACATCTCATATTGATTAAAATGTGCAGAAATGGCGAACTGTTCTGTTCAGTAATGAATCGAAGTTCAACATCATTGGGAGCGATGGAATATGCCGTGTACGTCGACCGGCCGGAAAACGCCTCGATTTACGTTACTGCCATAAGACCGTGAAGCATGGTGGAGGCAATGTAATGGTCTGGGAGTGTTTTTCTGCTAACGCTCTAGGTCCAATACATTGAATCGATGGAATAATGGACCGTTTCATGCATAAAATTATCCTGAAAGATGTTATGTTACCTCATGCTCAATGGAATATGCGAATAAAAAGCGTTTTTTAGCAAGACACGGATCCGGAACACAATACAAAAGTAGTCAAGCAGTGGTTTAAAGACAACCACCTATCGGTGATGGATTGACCGCCCCAATCTCCGGATCTCAACCCTATCGAGAACCTGTGGGAGATGTCAACCGCAGAATTATTCGTGAAGGTGTTCGTAATAAAGATCAACTGTTTGAACAAATCCAAAAGACCTGGGCAGCAACTCCACAAAGTTTTATTGATCACCTGATTGAATCTATGCCTCAAAGATGTAAGCCTGTAATCGACAACAAAAGGTTTGCCATGAAATATTGATAGCAAAATACAGCTTAGTCAACATTTTGTGGAGTTGCATTTGTTTTGTCCAGAAGGAAATCAACTTTTTTTAATACTTTTGATTAATTTATTACTTTTCGTTTACAAATAATGAACTTTGTGATGAATAAAACTTGAAGAACGTTGTCTTTAAACAGTTACATAGTTATTTCTCTAAATTGAAAAATGAAGCACTTTTATACAAAGAAACTAAATTAGCATTATTTGGTTGCACTTGTTTTGTCCGATACTGTATGTATGTTATACATATATACCTTGTTATTAATATTATTATTTTTTATTATCAGTTTGTATGAAAAGTTAAGCTACATTTTTTAAGAAATTTTTTTATTTATATTTTAAAAGAATTCCTTATAGTTAATTAATTTGATTATTGTAGATTTTAGCTTTATTTTTAGGGAGTATTCGTTGGTTAGGTTTAATAGTGATTCGTTTCTGGAAACTAATTTTTAAATAAATAGGGACCACGATATGTAATTGAGAATTTTGAGAGTCTTGTTGTTTCAAACGGTATTTTAAAAATTGTTTTTAAAAAAGTGTGCTGTAAAATGTTCTGGAACCAGATTTAGTTTATATTTAAACATGAAAAGTATATTTTGAAAAATATTTATTTGAAATATATTTAGTGCGTTTATTTGTTCCAATAAGAGCAAATTTATTTTTTTTTTTTACGTGTTTTTGACGTAGGTAAAGTGGTTCTAATTTAGATTTGTGGATACTGTCCCATGTTAAGTATAAAAATTTAAAATTTTAATTACGGTAAACAACGTTTAAACTAGGTTTACATCAAAACCTCTGCTTAGGAGCCATTCATATATTATGTACTCAAAGATGTCCAGATTTAGACCCTCCACACACACACTCCCTTATCCCCTGTTGTACCTCGTACATTTTAGTACCCCCATCCCCCATGCGTTCATATGCTTGGAGGTCTTAACTCCCCCCTCCCCCAGCTATAGTTACTATTATAATGCGTATAGACAAAAATGAATACCGAAAATAATTCTGAGAAATAAATCCCTAAACTTGAAGAATTTATAATAATCTATTAATATATATTTATTACTAGTATTACAGAACAGAACTTGAACTGTTCCCCATGTTACTAAACAACAAAAATCTGCAGCATTTCAATCTCAATTCAGTTAATTTTTAGTTTAGTTTTCCTCTGGTTCTCGAATGCAGTTTACAGCCATTCAAATAAATTTCGAAGAACAAAATAAATAATAAAATTTTTTTTATTGTTTATTTTGCCGTTTAATAAAATTAATGTCACTGAATGTCTAAATTAGCTTTGCAAACGTGATCACTTTTGCGTTGTTCAACATTTATAACCTTAACAGGCCATGAACATGAGCGGCATTCACCCTTTATTAATAGGCAAGTGAATGTGAACTGCCACCTGCTACGCAAATTACTCAATTTGGAAAACTCCTCCCCTCCCCTTAGTGAATATGCAAAATATGGATGGCCCTTTAATTTATGGGAGATTTGCTTTTTGTTTTTAAATACTTTTTAAAAATTGAATTGTAAACTGACTATATATATGTAGCCATTTTATTTTTTTATTTTTTCAACGACTTTCATGTCAGTGTGTATTGTCTATTATTGTTAAATGTGTTGACTTTAATTAGTTTTATTCTTGTTAAAACTATTGTAATCATCAACAAAAAATAAAGTTTTTAAATTAAATTAAATTGAAACAGATAGGGACTAAAGTTTACAAGATTATCTTTTTATATCATCATTTGCCAAAGTCAAGTAATGAAGTTGTTTTTACTTTACATTGTTTTTATTCCTAAGCAAGTAGTTTTTAACTTCTTCCCTTTTTTTATCTTTTGTAATAAATTTCTTTTGTTACTTAGTTTGATTTAGGGTTTTCTTTTCTTATGACAAACGAATGTCTGATTAGAGTGACATTTAAGATCCTTGTTTTTAGTTGTCTACTATTAACACTTCTTTTTGTAGCAGGTGCTTTCGGTTAAGGTTTCAAAACTTCATGTGAGAATAATGAAGCGATGCATGGTGAAACTTAGTTCAAAAAACTTGTTTCATGATGTACTACAGGCATTTCAGGCACCATGCTATTAACTTGTGCTACAGTCATTTCAGGTTCCACAAGAATCATGTTTACTGCATTTGGAGCAGAACAATCTGTAACTGATGATGGTAAACATTTATCATCTGCAAAAATTTCTGAATTAAATGGTTCAATGCTAGCTACTTGAAATCCTCTCTGTATATTAGATGGTAAGAAAGCTTTTGCATGTGGTTTGCAAACTATTGAAACAATATCGTGAATGGTCATTGGTCTTGGATTTGTGACCATCCAATTGTCACATGCAGCATTGTAGAAACTTTTCAATGGTCCAAAAACAGTTCTATCTAATGGTTGGAATTTATGGGTGCAATGGGAAGGAATACTTATTACTATATTTCCATGTTGAATTGCAAGATCTCTAAGAAATATGACTTTTATATCTGTTCAGAAGTAACAAAACTGGAGATTCTTGAGAACAGTTTGAATACCTCACAAAATGTTTTACCCATTCTATAAAAATGCCTGAATTCATTCAACTAGAAAGATTTGCAAATCTCACGCGTCCAGAAAGACTTTTCTTTATCATGTAATCATGAAATTTGACCCTAGGAAAAAAGTTTCCAATTGCATTTTAGGCACAACATAAAATTTCCAATGTTTCTCTTTCGGCAGATATGATTCTTTCTAATTGTTTACTTCCTTTTTCCTGTTAACACTTTTACTGGCTTATGTTCCGTTGTTTAACCAGTTTCGTTAATGTTATATATGCAATAAAGATCAAATTTATATCGCTTTTGTACTGTTTTTAGATTTTGAGAAATTTATCCTACAATGTGTTGGTTAAAGGCAGTGATCAGGCCAAGCTAATTGCTTCCGGTTTTCGTAAAGACGACTCTGGTTGGCTTTCCGTCAAACTTGCAACCAATCAGTCCCAGCAATTTTATTTTTGATACATGATGAGAGGCAGATCTTATTACTTTTTACAGCAAACTCATATGCCAATAATCGTGGTGACTTTTATTTATTTACACTTTTGCCAATAAGAAAAAAAAAATTACTTATAAAAGTAATTAAAAAAAAATTACTTATAACTTATAAAAAATAATTTCATGACCGGGGAAAGAGAAAAACAAATTTAGTCTAATCACCGAGCCCATATCAAGGTAAAAGTCCATAGTTCATTTTGAAAGTACTTAGTAAATAACTTGATAAACTTATTTCATCTTCCTCATTAAAAACTAGTTGTTGTAATTAGGCTTAAAAGATTTATTTGGATTGATATTTTATATAAAAATATTTTTTTTAAAGTCATTTGGCTTATGCTAAACTTGCAACCTACAACATTCACTGGTCTGCTGTCTAAAACTTCATTAATAGCTGTTTTCATTGTATCACATGGTATAGCAACTCTATATTTAAAAATCTGAAAATTAAAAGAAAAGTTTAAAATAAAATAACTGTTTTAAAAAAGTTATTTTACAAAATAATATTATGTAAACTAATTGTAAAACTTATGTAAAACTAAAAACTAATATTATTAAAATGAGTTTTTGATACTATTACATTTTAAAAATTGTATTTCTTATATAAAGTTTTCTATTCGTCATAAGTACATGCCATTCGTTTAAATGAATAAAATTTGAACAAAAAATTATTAGTTATACAGGGGAACTTTGATCCTCCAATCAATGAGTCCCGCATAGTAAATGATCAATGTGCCCCAATATTATATCTAATATTATATTAATATGTGCCCCAGTTTATAGATAAGAATTTTTGTTGACAATATTAATGATGATAACTGACAATATTGATGATAATTGACAATAATTATGATGTCAATAACTTGTGTAAATTGTAACCAACTCAAAAAAAGATATTTATTATACACTTAACACATATGAGTTTACAAAAAATGGTTATACGAAAATCTCAATAAAAATTTATTTGAACTTGTTTAGTACTTTCAAAAAATCTCTTTTCATGATGAAAAACTGTATTTTCTATTATCTTAACGCAGAATTTGATCTTATTAAAAATATTACAAATAAACAATAAAGGGTAGTAAAATAGTTAATTAAATTGCAATCTCTGTCAAAAAATGGCAAAAATAAATGAGTAAAAGCTAAAAGATTATGAGGCCCCGGCAATCAATGCGCCCCATCTCCCCTACTTTCTTGTAGGGAATACTAAATATTAATTAAAAATTTGGCAATTGTGTGTATAGGAGAAATAAAGTGAGAAATTATAAATGAGTTTATATATATATATATATATATATATATATATATATATATATATATATATATATATATATATATATATATATATATATATATATATATATATATATATATATATATATATATATTAGGGTGGTCCTTATAGGAGGTTGAAAATTTATTTTGGAAAAAATTTGGCGGGCGCCCCTCAAAATGTTTCCATTCGGTGTAAAAACACTTGCTTTTAATTATTGTTGAATTTTATTAACATTTAGGGTATGCTCAATTCAAACAAACTTTCGCATATAGCAGTCACTCAGTCTCAGTGTTCAACGCAGTAAAGTGACATGAATGTTTTTCAAATGTAAGATATTTGTATAACATAATGTTCTGAAAGCAACTCACTTAGTCATCTTCCAAACTAAATTATGTCTTCAGGCTTTCCACAACTGCTACTTTGCTTATTTCTGGTAACTTCTTTCTATGCTCAGCCACTACTTGAAGGATGAATTGCGTCTGCTCTTCAGATTTTGTCCGGAGTCCGCTATACTCCTGAATGAGGGCGACACCTCGCTCTGCAGTGTTGTTAGTAACTCGAAGTTTACCAACAAATGTCTGTGCTTCAGTAAAGGCAGGCAGATCACGCCAGATGGCAGGATCTTCATCGAAGAAGCTGGTTGAAATGTTCAGAGCACTAAAGAACTTCTTTGTATTTGTTGTCACGAAGTCAGGTATCTCCTTTTCTCTTATATCTTGGTCTAATAGAGAGATGCGTTTGGCTGGTTCTTGTACTCCAGGGTTGTCCAACGCCTTGACCATCTTTCTCTTGTCTTCAACAGAAATGGAATCGTCAAAAAAAGAAAAGCCTACGAGTACTTCCGACAAGTACCAAAGGTGTCCTTTTAACTTCTTCAAGGCAGCAAGCGATGTACAGTTTCCAGAAGCCAACAATTCCTTACAGAGCAGAAGGTCGTTCTTTGGAGCTGAGATTCCAAGACGAGAAGAAAACCAGCCTCTTATGTAGAACTTCACTGCAAACACACAGAGATCTTTGAGTTCATTGAGCTCACAGTCAGTAAGATGAAATCCACTGTTTCTGAAGATAAATATCTTCATGCTGTAAATGAGACGTGACATGAATCTGGCTCTGTGCATCGCTCCTGGTTTCATGAATCTGACACCTCTCGGAGGAACGCCTCCCAAGAAAATAATTGTTATTTCAAGGAGCTCTCTGTAATCGTCTCTGGGGTGTTCCGTGTGTAGCTGCTCAGTGGCATAGGAAAGAGTCCTCTGCCTGGTTTCCGAATCAAGTTGAGCCATTACAGCGTCATCCTGGATCCCTGCATGAAAGTCAGCAGTTTGAATGTTTGGCCAGAACTGTTTAAACCTCTTGAATAATTGTATCTCGGGTGATGATGAAGGGCTGATGCATAAGGAAAACACTTCCTCGAGCATAATCTCATGGATGTGGTGGCGGCATGCTAAGTACAGTACATCATGGCCGAGTTTTCCTTCCAGAAGAACACACGCTCCATTACGTCGCCCAGTGTTAGCCGCTGTTGTGTCAAAACTAAAGGCCTTAATATCGTCTTTGATCTTCCAATCATCAATTATCTGGACAATGGCGTCGCATATGGCATGTTCTGTTCCCGATGAAAGCTTAGAAACAGCTAGAAGCTGGTCAACACCATCAGAAGAAACAACAATCGGCAATCTGTCTACTTTTTCATCTCCTGTCAAATCCTTCATCAGCTTTCCATCCCAGTGGATAGTTAGAGGCTTTCCGTGACTTTGAAACTCTACTTTCAGTTCCTTTGATCTCAGTTCTCGATGCTTCAGCCGGTACCTGCGAACGGAAGATCGGTTCACAGCAAATTCTGCCGCGTTCTGGCCTGTTGCAGAAATAACGGATGCCACAGTGTGAACAGCATGCCTGTCACTGATCCCAGCTCTGTCAAGGGAACCAAGAACTTCCGGTGTAAGGATGTTTTTTCTCCCGCGTTTTCGAAGGCATGGATTTGGACTGGTAAGGCTTGATGTCGAAGGTCCTGAGAAATCTGCATCCTGTGATTCGTCGGAGGAGGTGTCTTCCAGCACAGCCGTGTCAAACATTTTCCTTTTCGCTTCCTCACTAGCATCTTTTCTCTTCTTCATTTGGTTATCTCGTTTTTCTTTCTCCTTTTCCTTATTCTCCAAGTTCTTGTCCAATCCTGCCATAGATCCTCGCCTACCAGGTTCCCGTTGAGCAAGCAAAAATTGCTTATCTTCTTCAATGTTTATCATTTGCAGAGCATCGCCATGAGAAATATCAAACAGATTCGGAAACTCAGCAATAAAAGCTTCTTCATTCCTCTTCTGTGTTTCAGTTTTTCTGTTTTTGTTTTTCTTAAGGTTATCCCAAGTCAGAACCAAATCTTCCAACTTCTTTATTGCTCTTCGTTCATCCCGGACTGGTATTCTTGCACGGCTCCAGTACGTGAAGAGTTGTCGAATTGTTTCTTTGGCAGCTGAATGCTTCGTTTCTTCAACGACCTTCAGATGGTAAAAAAACACACCAAGGACGTCCTGTATTGATGGCAATTTAGCGCCTGTAAACTCTTCTTTCACTATCCCAAGTAAATATATCTCAGACTGCTTCCTTGTCGATACTGCCATGGCAACTTTATTAATTAATTTCTATAACACAAATAAAAAACACATGTTCACAAGCAACTAGTGTAGACAAAAGCACGTTAAAGTAAGCAACAAAGGAGATCAGGCTAAAACAAACCCTGCCACAGTCGGTACGGTGGTCCTTATTTCATACTTTTGGCATTATGGCGTGGCTGGACAGCTCGGGCACATACACCAAAATTCCGGGTCATTGAGCATACCCTAAATATTATTTAATTGTAAAAATCTTTCAGGGTATTTTGTTTTTGAACAATTGGATCCCTCCTAGGGGGCGCCCGTATTAAAATTCAAAAGTTGTAAAATAAGGACCACCCTAATATATATATATATATATATATATATATATATATATATATATATATATATATATATATATATATATATATATATATATATATATATATATATATATATATATATATATATATATATATAAACTAGTAAAAATACATATCAAGATTTTTTTTCAACAAATTCTCTATGAGTAGGTTCATCAGGAAGCTTCCTGAAACTTACTGAAGGAAACTTACTGAAGGAAAAACTTACTAAAGGAAACTTACTGTAGGAAACTGAAACTTACTGAAGGAAACTTACTGAAGGAAAAACAATTAGTTTTTTAATTGGACCATTTTCAACACATTTAAAAAAAAAAATCGCCTTTAAAAATTGCTTCTGATATATAAGGAATGAAAATGAAAATATCATCATTTAAAAATATAAACATAAGCTTTTTTATAATGAAAATAAACACTTTAAAAACACTTTTTTTAAATCTAATTTTTTTTTCATTGGAATTAAATAAATTACTGTTATAGGTTTGTGTATTATATTAAATGAATTAATATTTATATAAAAAAAGTTGTTTATTATTAATACGTAAACGAACTAAGTTATCCAGAGCCACCCTCCAAATATATGTCCGATACCACCCGATCATACCTTATTTACAAATACGAGTTTAAAACCAGTGAATTAAACTTTTTAACAATTTTTTTTTTTTTAATAACTATTTTAAATAAAAATATATCTTTAATCATTAAAAAATTATATTACATAAAAACTTATAAAAAAACTAGATGTATTAATATGGCTTAATATTATTTTAATATTAATAGGCTTACATAAAAACTAGGTATATTAATATGTGAATCGAATATGATAATACCTTCGCTCTTCTGGTGGTGGGAAACAAAATCTTGCCCTCCCAGTCATTCGCTTCGGCATTATATGATAGATATTTTGCATATGCCATGTTTTCACTCAAATAATATTATTCTAGTATTAAAAGTCAGATAGCTTCTTTAGTTTCAGAAGTACATCAAGTGTCCGGAGTTACCCGCCGTTCGGGGTTACCCGACTTTCCCCTATATATATATATGTATGTATGTATGTATATATATATATATATATATATATATATATATATATATATATCAAAACCTACAAGATTCTCCATTTCTTTATTAGGCTTAATGCATTTGAATCATTTTATAAGCCTGAGTCGTAAACTTAGAGAAGCCAATACCGCTCAAAAATTCAAAAAGAACATAATCGAACTTATTGCCAATAAAAAAATTCTTTATTTGATTTTTTCTAACAATACACTTTTAACCTCTTTTTATTTATCTATTATATTAGAAGATTTTTTCTTCTTCAGGTTCTCCAGTTTTGTTACTACTATATATGATGAAATGTATTTGTATTTAATATTCTTAAATATTTTATGACGGAAGTCACTCAAATTTGTAAATGGTTGCTGACGAAAATAAATAAATAAAATGAATAAAAAAAAAAAATAGTTCACAGTTATAGAAATTATTCAGGTAGTAGAGGCAAAACTTAAAACTTTGTTCATAGTTTTCATAACATCTTAATTTTATTCATTTTTTGCAACTTCAAAACCTGATAGCGTTGGATAGACTAATATGAGCACCTTGGTAACATGAGCAACTTGGTTACATGAACTAAAATTCAATTGGGCTTATTTAATAACTATTGCATTTTTTTTAAAGTAACATGGAAGCGTTTTTTCCATTTTAAAATTACCTTTTAAAAAAAGTATTTAAAGTCTATTGAATTAAAATCTAATTGAAGTAAGATTCTTTTAGAAACTGTTTTAAATTTTTTTAAAGAGTAGTGTTCTTTATTAAAGTTTTTAATAAAATTTTTCCATAAAAAAGGTCCTCGATATTGAATTCGATAAGAACTTATTTTTAAATTAATTCTCGGAACAATAAAGTTATCCTCTGAAAACTTTGTTGGATACTTATGAGATATTTCGCTAAAATAAGATTGAAATATAAGTGGAGATATTCCATGTTTCATTTTAAACATAAAAAGTAATGTTTGGTAAATGTTTAGTTTATAAATATTTAAGGTCTTGAGACGATTTAATAACGGTTCGCAATAAACAGTTCTGTCTGCCCCAAATACAATCCTACAAGCATGCTTTTGTTTACTATATAGTTTTTGAGTTTTCAGTAATTCGTACTTCCCCATGGTTCCTGTATGTGTTACTGGTTCTCCTTTTTTTTCTTATAGTTTCTGGTTATCTTTAATTAGTTGTGATAAAAATAACAATAAAACTTATTAAAAGTGTTAAACTCATTTTGTTAGCGCTACGAGTTTTATTCACTCATTCACTTGAGAATTCCTTCGTGCGGAACTAATTTACAAGGGAATTATGGTGTTGCAATCGTTAATGATTGCACAAATAGAAATTTACAAAACGTTAATAATTATCCATTTTTTCTGTCAAAGAGTAAAAGCTAAAAGATTATGAGGCCCCGGCAAACAATGCGCCCCATTTTTTTTTTTTTTTAATTTACTTTTTATTAAAGCATCGGAGAAGACTTTAGTCAGAGATGTCCGAAATGTCCGCAGTCTCCCCATAAGGGGTAATTAAAAAAATCAAGGGGATTGTTACAAACTCATATATATAGTTTACAAATCATTTTTTCATTTTAAAACCTTTTTTTAAGAACCAAAAAATCATTTTTTCATTTTAAAATTTGTTTTTTAGCGGAAAACTGTCACCTAACTATTTTAAAGCTTAGACCGTATGTCTACCAACATATCGGCTATAGACAACATTGTCCTAATGTTAACAGGGTAGGAGATTTCAAAGTTTCCATTCTCTCCCTGTGTTCAAAGTCTCCTGGGTCTCCCCAATAGTTAGCGTTAAGTTATATGCAGTAATTAGCGGCTCTCATCTAATTAAAACGATATTAAATTTTTTGTGTTGTTAAAATATTATCATCACGCATGAATAAACATGTTGCGCGAAATTTGATGCTAAAATAATGAAATTTAAAAAAATATGTTGGCTAGAAATCCGTTTTATTTTTGTTTGAAAAACAACTCATAGAAACATTTAGTTTTGACTCTATTTAAATTTATCATTTTAGTGTAATATGGACATGCTCAAATTACTTGTGTTTTTCATTGAAATTACCTAGTTTCGTAATCGTAAAGTTGCAATGGGTTTAATTTTTTTTAAACAAAAACAAAACATGGTAAAAATTTTTTTAACATTTTTACAATACTAAATATTTTTCTGTAACTTAAATTCAAACATTTTTAACTTTATTGTTAAAAGATTTAAGTTAACAAGTTTTAGATCCAGCGTAATGATTTTTGAAAATATGTTAATTTTTGCTTAAGTTGCTGATAATACCTTTATCTAGCTTAACTCGAGATTAAAAAAAGCTCTTTGACTGAAATTTTTAGCGTATGCTCTTTAATCATAAAAATTTTAGATGTACTAAAATAATCAACTAAGAATTGTTATATTAATTTTTATAAAATCACAGTTTTTTTTAATGTATAAATTTGTTGTTTTATTTAAGTATTGTGCCCTATTTCTGATATTTTAACTATTTTTTATTCTTTTAGTAGAAATGAATGATAAAAATTTAACTAAGTAAGAACAAAAAGTTATTGAGTTTCTACCAAAATGGATCAAGAAACAGTGATTTAAATTTTTTCAAATTTACCATTTTACCGCTGATTTTATAGAAATTTGCATCAAATATAATTTATTTACGGTCTTTTTTATGGACATTTTAGTTTCTTATATCATCAAAAATACAATAAAATATTTATGAATTGTTACAATTTCTTCTATTAAAATTTTTTTTCTATATGAGCCACTTTAAGAAATAATAATTTGGTAAATAAACCGTTTTGTAAAACAAGATTTGATCAATTTTGTATTTCATATCGTGCACTATATCTCTGGAATTGGATTGTTTTACCAAATTTTGATTTATCGTTTACTTTTCCAGTTTTCAAAAATAAATTACAAAATTTCCTCCTCTCAATTGACAATATTTTTGAATACTTTTGATAACGTAGTAATACAAAATATAATAAAATTTTATGATACAATGTGTAAAGTTTTATTTCTTTCTGATATTGTAATACATGTTGTTTTTGAAAAAAAGGTTCTTGCTATAAGATCATTAGGATCTTCTATCAGATATCTTTGTTTGTATTCTTATTTATTTATTATTTATCTAGAGTTGGAATTTATAAGTCTACGGATTTTAAATGTTGTAAAGGATTTTATTTTGTAATACAAACACAAAAATACCTTGGCACTCGGTGTGGTACGCTCTAAGAGGAGTGCCCACTAAGTACACTAGCCAATAACTTAAAAAGTTTTAAATTAATTGATTAACGTTATGTATAAAAAAAGGCTTTTAAATATACTTTTTTGTCCCAGCTGGCACACTTTCGTTAAGCCAACGTATGTAAATACATCGCGAATATCAGCTGTTTTTTCCAATGCAAATTTAATCCAATGTTAGTTTTATCATAATTATATTTACGAAAACTTCAAATATAAACAACAAAGTGATTAAAAATAGTTAGGAAAATTAAATTGGTATGTAAAACGCATGTAAAAATATCGCGAAAGTTTGTTGTTTTTTCAATCTAAACCCAACGTTGATCCAATGTATATGGATTAACGTTGACCAAATGTGTATAAAATTGATCCTATGTATATGGATTAAAGTTGATTCAATATTTATAACCCAACGTTAATCTAATGTGTATGGATTAACGTTTGATTATATACATTGAATCAATGTTGCTCCATATACATTGAAATAACGTTATATAATATACAGTGGATCAACGTTGTGTTTGCATTGAGAAAAAGCAGGTATACAAATATATATTTCTATAATTTATAAGAATTATGAATATGGAAATATATTTTGTAAATATACTTTCCTCTTTCTTATATCAAGCCACAAGCAAAACAAATTTGAATTCAAATTTAAATTCAAGTTTTATATTCTAACTTTTCTGTTCTGTTTTCTGTTCTGACACATTATTAAAAATGTCTAAACAATTAGTTGCATTAGTTATGCAACTATGCATAGTTAAATGCATTAGTTGCATTAAATGCAGTTAAAAAGCATAAACATTAGTTATAAAAAGAATAAACAAACGCCATCCGCATAGTGATTCATCAAAATAGATAATATATTTATTTTATAGTACATATATACAATTATATATGCGTATAAATATATAGTATGTAACGTGTATATATACTAAAATATAAAACAAATAAGTTTAATTTCGATAAAAGTCAAATATAACGTTGTTCAAACGTAAAATAAAACGTTAAATTAACTTAAAATACAACGTTTTACCAACGTAAAATATAGCTTTGTGCCAACATAAAATTCAATTTTGAATCAACGTAAAATATTACTCAATGACGACTTAAAACGTTATAAAGCTGTTATAAACAGCTTTGGTAAAAATTAAGGGTATATTTTTTGGATAATAATATTTTGGAAATTATTTAACTTCTTTCACATTTTTTAGAAGAATGTGTCCCAAAAATTTAAACCTACTCAGAGAAACAACCGATAAGTTAAGAAGTTCTTGGACTTATTATCAGAACTAAATAAGAGACTCCTGGACAAAGATCTTAGTGTAACCGCATTTGCACTAGGCCATTACCTCAATCCATTTTTAGAAAAAGACAGATTTAAAAAACGTTGAAAGATCTTCAATTTTTAAGCGTTTTATAAATTCTTTCAAACAAATTTATTTTATAAAAACCTGATGAATATATGAGTATAGAAGATAAAGACTTTTCAAAATATGATTTTCATGTATAACCATATCAACTTTCTTTATATTAAAAAAATTAAAAAACAATTGTAGTTTTGACTTACCGTAAATTCGGTCACTTAATCTTTGAACATTCATATTTTAGGCATAAATAAACGAATTTCAGATTATTTTTTTTTCTGAATTAAACATATAACTATATTGTTAATTCACATTGTAAAAATTAAACAATAAAAATAAAAACTAAAATCAATATTTTGTTTCAAATGAAATTGGCTAGTTTGACCGAACTTTTAATACCATCTAATAATTTTGATCACTATATACATTCCAATAAAAACATCGCAATATTACAAACATAATTTCTCAATAACACATCACAATATCACAAATTTAATATCCAAATAACCATATTAACTATATCAAGAATCATATCAAGAAATAACTAAATATAAAGAATGCAGTATAATATAGCGCGAGTCTAAGATACAGTCGTATCATATATGATACGGTCGTATCACAGACTTGTGTTATATTATAATGCATTCTTTATATTTAGTTATTTCACAAAACAGCGTGCGAGCCTCTCATTTAATCAAAAAGAATAATTATTGTTTAAATTTATCTTAAATTTCTTTTTAATGTGAGAATTTGATATGGTAATACATGAAAATCATTTTTTGAAAAGTCTTTATTAAATATACTCATATATTGTATTCTCATATACAGGGGTGGATCCAGACTATCTTGTTTAGGGGGCAATTTTTATTTTATTTTTTGGTTCGGTGCATCCAGACTAAAAAAAAATGAGGGAAGGGGGATGATTTAGTTGATCCAAAGTATCTTTTTTTTTATAGGTGTCCTTAGAAGTCCTTACGGTCTTATCACAGAGCACCGGGGAAGAGCATTTAATAGGAAGTTTACACCTACTTCCTCACCAATGTCGCAAAATCGCCCAGAGAAGGGGTTTAAACCACGGATCCTTTGTTTCTGAGGCAAGTGCGCTACCACTGCGCCACGGCTGCTCTAATAAAGTAGGGAGATCACCACAGCTGATCTAATAAAGTAGGGAGGAAAAGGGGGGCTTTTTTTAGGTTTTTTAGTTAAAATTTTTTAACTAAAAAGCATAAGTCTTTCACTTTTTTAACCTATGTAACTGCGAAATTATGTCAAATATCAATATCCGTCAGTCATTTTTATTACATTTCAACTGCCTACCTAATTTACTTCCTTTTTAAAACAATTGTTCAGTTAAATATATAAGAGAGCAGATCGCTCCAACACCCCTCTCCCTATCGATCCGCCTTTGCTCATATATTATCTTATATTCTCATATATTATATACTTATATACTCATATATTTTATGTACATATATTACGTCTTTATTATAAATACTCATATATTATCATAAAGTGCTTTACACTTTTAATAAAGCTAAAAGTTCTGAGTTCACCTCTCTAGTGAAAATATTTGAATTCCACATTTTACCAAGTGCTAAGATGACACTTTAATGATTTTCGTGTGACAACACGACAAAACAAAAGTCATTCTATTAAAACTCAACTTGCCCATTAACTGTTTGATATTTCCAAAGTTTTCTAGAAGAATTTTCTGATAATCCGATCCTTATTTGACTCTTAACTCTTTTAAGGAAGTTGGAGAAAAAAGTTTCTTAGATAGAGTAGAGTCATTCTTTAAGTTGAAAACTCCAAGAGAGATTTTTAAAAAACTACCACTTTTGTCTAATTCAACTTATAAAATATAATTCTGCGACTCTAATCTTAATTATAATTCTTCTCAGTACATCCAAATTTATGCATTATACCAAAATTCTTTTTGACTCTGAGGTTTTCCCTTTTGTTGTGTCATAAATGTTTGAAGTAGCAAAAAAAACATAAAAATGTTTTCCGAGTGAATAAAAGTAAGCCCGAAAGTTTTTTTCCACAATGAGTTACGTAGCGTCACTCACTTATGGGTTGAATCAGGCTTATTTACTCAACGGTTAGACAATCCAGTTTGAACAACGAGATGATTTTGAGGAGTTAATTCATCTCCAGCTGGGAATCTCTGCGTTATGAATTAATTGCCTGCGTTTGGAAATTTCTGCACAAAAAAAATTAAGGTTAAGTTTTATGTTTTTCTTTGCTAATTTCTTAGATAAACACTTCCTAAAACTTTACATTATTAAACTGTTTAAATATTCTTAAGTTTTTATGTTCAAAAAAAAGATTAACCCAAAAATACACTACCTGAAACCATGGGAAGCGGTTTCCCTTTTCCTTAACTTAGTCTTAAAGTCCTATGAGGTGTGATAGAGTCTTGTTTGAAACCACCAGAGCAGTTACTCTTCAGGCGTAGCATTATCTTTTGTGTCAGCATTCAACAAATTTTGTCATCTAGTTTGTTTAGTGCAACTATAAAGAAGGCCTCGACCACTGATGGAAAAGCATGTTGAGCATCGTTTTTTAACTTGTGATTGTTTTTAGGGTGAGCCGTTTAGGCAGTTCTAACTGTTAGAGGATTGTTAAGTTTTGTATTTTTAATGCAACAACTCAGGCAGTTACGTTTTAAGTCTCTTGTAGTCTCCACTGATTTTTAGGCAATGAGTGTAGAATAGCATATTCACCTGAATTTTTTCTTCTATGAGCTGTGCGACACTATTTTACAATTCCAGTTGAAACTCAAGGATCATTGAAATTTATGAAAAAAGTTTTAAGAGAACGCTCAAATAAAAACGTTAAAAGAATGCTTAAATAAAAACGTTAAGAGAACGCTCAAATAAAAAATCAGTTCTCTCTGTTGCCATTATGTAAGCACAGAAAACATGCATTAATTATATCAGCATTTATAAAATTTTTTTGCTCTACTTGGCATTTGAGTAAATAAAGTAAGCCACTTAAAGGATAAAACTGTACAGTAACTATTTCCCAGAAAATTGTGTGTGTATTATTCTAATTGAAATTAAGTTCAAAACAAAACAACAATTACCTCAAAAAAATACCTCAAAAAATTACAATGCAGTTTAAAAAAAACAAACTAAAACTCAAAAATATTGATTTTCATTAAAATCTGAACCTCCATTTTTCTCCGACGCACGTAATATTCTAATTTTGGGATTTATGCCTTAGTGGCCGCCTATATATATGTTGCCATACCCCAAAAGGTTTTTGCCATGACGCAACATTCAGATTAATATGAATTTTAAGCCACTGTGGTAACGATTTGAGTAATATGGTGTTGAGCGGTATTATGGAGATTTTTTATTACACATTACGCATTTTGGCTTCTAAACATTTTTCATGTAGTAACTACATGTAACTGGCTTCCTTTCTCAACATTATCCCAACAAACGACAATTAATGTTTAGAAGAAGAAAATTTTTTAATTTAAATCTCTTGTATATTTCTGCAACTCTTTTAACCTTTACTAAGTCAATTAGGGTTATCGTAGTTTGTTTCTAAATTGTTTAAAATAAAACCCCAAAATTTCATCTTAATAAAATTAAATTTACTTACAAATATATAAACAATAAACAGCCAGGGAAGGATGGGGGAATTCAAGAAGATCCAGACAAAATCTTTTCATAGAGCTTTTTCATAGATAACAAAATCTGAAAATCTTGGTAAATAAGTTGTGTTCTCGTGAACTCATAAACTTTAAACTTAATATTGTAACATTTGCATAAAAAGTTTCAAATAATTTTAAATTTAAAAAATGGCAAGAATCATTAGTATGTAATCTTTTGTTTGGAACTGAAACAACCCTAATGATTTTTCCATATTTAAACTGTCGTTTTTAAAAAAATTGACAAGCTATAGTTAGAATTTTATTCAATCGGAATAAAGTCAAACGTGTAATTTAGAATATCTAAATGTTCTTTAATTTTCAAAATTTTGTTTCATACTTCTTATGTTCAGGGTAGACCGAGGCACGTTAGTTTTTTTTCTTTGATGAGTAACTTTTTAGCTTTTAATGTTTTATTATTAAAAGTTCATGATCGGTTTTTAATACATTTTAAATTGGTTTTTTTTAGATTAGGTCTGTTTGGCCAACATGCCCCGCTATCGGAGTAAATCGGCCCAGGCGTATAAAACAAAGGCAAATTTCATTTTCTATGTTTTATTTTATTTAAAAAGATAAAACCATTAGTGAAATTTGAAGTGTGTTAGACCTTAGTATGAAACACGCCAAATATTAAAAAAGCATAAAATTCTAATTTATTTAATTCTTATCTACTTACCTTTATTTTTATTTTTTTAACATTTCAAAAAACAAGATATTATTAACGGATATGAAAACAAGTTATTTAATAAAATAAAGATTGTTGAGGATTGGTTTTAACATATGGCTAGCGTGGCCATTTTCCTCATGGCCAACCTGCACCGTCGTAATGTTTAGAGTATAAACGCTTATATTATTAAACCATTAAGCAATATTATTTAACATTAACTAAAAAAATCCTTTGATTTTTGATCTTCGATAACGCAGTACTGTTTAACACCAGTGAACATATTAACACCAGTGAACATATTAACACCAGTGAACATGTTAACACCAGTGAACATATTAACACCAGTGAACATATTAACCTCAAACAAACTGTTCAAAATTTACTTTGATGTATTAAAAATTGTCAAAGCGACCCTACACTTCTAACTATGAAACAATAAATGTATTTTTTTTTAGAAAGAGGACTGAATCACTACCATCTTTCACCTAAATTTCCAGCTCACTAAAGCGCACAGTCTTAGAATAAATTTGACTGGGCCAACCTACCCCCCTATGACCAACTTGCCCCGGGCTACCCTAAATAGAGTATAGAAAAAGAAATAATACTTTTTTTAACTTTGAAGTTATAAGGATCGTTTTCATTAATTTTCATTTGAGTTTTTTAAAAATAATCAATATTTTTTTAAATATGTTATGAAGATCCACAAATAATTTAAAATTTAAACTTTTTAAATCTTCTTACGAAAATCCGTCAGGGTTATAATCAGCCATTTATATCAACATTACCAAAAAATGATGTCGAGGCTTTAATTACATCATTTATTGTATCACATGCACATTTAGAACTTTAATTACCTTATGTGTTGCACAAAAATCTTTTTAAATAATGGCCGCACTTATTCAATATTCTCATCTGCGCACTTGTTTTGAGAACGCTTTAAACGGGAAAATGCTATCTAACTAAAAAACTATTATAGTCTATTCGCACATTGAAAAAAAAAAAATTTCAAGTTAGATTTTTAATATGAAATCTCTTAGAAACAAAAAATATTTATAACTTAAGTCATATATTTTAATAGCAATTTAATTTTTTTAATCAATTATTATAAAAATAAATAAAATTACCTAATCTTAAAAAAGAGAGAAAATAATAATTCAACGTCTTACTTTTAATCACTAAAATATTTATTATTTGTTTATTTTTTCTACTATTTTTGTATTAACTATTTTATTAACTGTTTTTAGTTAACAACAACAACGAAACTCACGCAAACAAATTAAATAAAGTACTAAGGTTAGTTTACTTATCGTGTAGATAATAATCTTGAGACAATCTAACCACAAATGATTCTTGATTAACTTAAAATTATGTTCAAGTTTTAAGATTTAAATCCAAAAAATATCTTACAATAAGCATTATTTGATTTCATAAAATTAAAAAATAAATAAATTTAAAAAAAAATTAAAATTTACGCAAATAAAGTAATTAATTATAATTCAAAATTTTTTTATTTTAAAAATAAAAAATAAATAAACTAAAACAAAAAATATAAAATTTACGCACGTAAAGTAATTAATTATAATTTTTTTTTCAAGTCTGTATGCATCAATTAAATGATGAAAGAGAAAAAAAAATTTACCTTTTTTTTTACATCTTCGGTCCTCGCATTTGTTTTCACATAAACATTCTTCATTTGATTTGCAAAATTTGTCATTTTCGCAAGTTTTTCCAACGCGTTCATTTGTACACATGATTTTTTTCATCAAACCTCGGTATGACATTATTCCTTCTGATTTGCAATTGCTTGCTCCTTCTCTACTAGCATAGTAGACGTGTTGTTTTCCTTTAAATAAACAAATTTATTAAAAAAATTTCTATAATATAAGGTCAATGCAAGAAAATCAAACATCGATTTGGATCTTGATTTTTAAAAAAGTTGTTTTTTTCTTATTTATAACATTTTCCTAAAATATGATGCAACGCGCTCATTGTTGGGAGATTTAATGTAAACATTTATCCTCGAAAAAAATTCATGGTTCTATGGAACCCTGAAGTTTTATGTATTTTTTGGATATATTAGTGCACATTTTATATGTTTTATTATAAAACCTTCTTTTTTAACTTAGTATGGTAGGTTGCGTTAACATTTTTGAAAAACTCATATTGCGTTTACCATTTTTTAAGTTTCCCCTCACAGTTTTTAAGAACCAGCTTGAAATCATGCAAAGACACTTAACATCGATATTATAGAACTTCCTAGTAAAATGCTCGTCAAACCACAAACCTCTTGGTTATGAGCCACAACTCTTACCACGACTGCTAAATAACTTAAGTAAAAAAGAAACAAAACATAATAACTTGAGAGAATTTAAAAAAATAGAATATCATGTTGTTTTTTTTTCCCAAATTAAAGCTATAGTGTTGTTTTTTGGTTCTGCAAAATATGAGAATTTTTCTCACTTTTTTTAAGTAATCCATGGACTTCTTTTTTTAAGTAATCCATGAATTATGATTATTTATGGTTTGCGAACAACTACAAGTATCTATTTCTTTAACAATGCAATCTAAAAGTTTTTACTAACATTTACAACTTTGCAACAAACAAGAAAAATTAAATATTAAGGTTATTTAACTTGAGTCAAAGTTTATGAGTTTATCAAGTTTGTTGATGTATAAAATACATCAACAAACTTGACAAAACTGATATATGCGACATGTTTTTAAACTGTCGCATATATCAGTTTTGTCAAGTTTGTTGATGTATTTTATACATCAACAAACTTGACAAAACTGATAAAATGATAACTCGAAATGATAAAAAAACTATGGTAAAAATAATTATAGTAAAGTTTATAACTATGACAGAAATTATTAAATTAAACATAACAGTAAAAATTACTTTTTAAACATTAGGTTATTGAACCAATCTTACATAAGATACAGTATGCTCAGAAATGTTGGTTCAGTAACAACGTTTTTAGAAACGTTGTCCAGATTAAATTCATGTCTTTGACTCTGAGTCATAGATTAATCTGTGCATATTTGATTTTTAAGATCTAAATTATGGAAAATAAAAGCTAGCTTTAATACTCTGCCATTTGATAAATAAGGGTCGGATTTACCCGGTGGGGCCCCTGTGCCAAGTTGATGTGGAAGTCTATTGCCCCGCAAGGGTCGTGAGCTGTGATTCCTAAAAATTGTTTTTTGAAATCAAAATATCTGTACGTGTAAATTTAAAAAACCATAAAAAACATATTTTTAAGAGTGCTCCGCATTTTTTTTTTTTTGCAAAAAAAACGTGTTTTTTAAAAAAAAAAAAAAAAGCGTGGGATATTTTTGAGTCACAACTCTAGCTATGAGACGCCCTGGTGATGTTATTATTGGTAAAATATTTCAATTGTTAAGAAAATTTTTTTTTATAAATGTTGCTCAACTGATCCTTTTTTGACATCGAACTCAACAAATAGAGACACCTATACCAAGAAAATATTATATACAACGACATTTTATCAGAAAGTATTGTTAAAAGAACGACAAAAAAAAAAAGGAGCTGCTATCGTGGACTCTTTAATTTTTTTTTTGTATTGGTGAATCAGGGGCGGATCTAAATCCCTCAAGTCCCCCCTCAGGGGCGGATCTAAATCCCTCAAGATCTCCCCTCAAGTGCTACAAATGAAGGGGTAAACTTGAAAATATAAAACTATTTATTTATAACATATATATTAAAGATTTAACGTATCAAAATTTAACGTATTTAACACAATATAACGTATTAACATTTTAATATATAATAAGATGAAGATTTAACAAATACATTTTACATACATTTTTAGTAGAATTTTAGAATGTTGTCCGTAGAGAGAATGAACATTTTTAATTTAGTTTTAAAATCAGGAAGAGTAATAGAAGGACCAAAATTCGGTAATAATATTTTACTCCAAAGATGGTGTGCACGATATGCTATACGAAATTAATTGAACTTTGTTCTACAAAAAGGTTCATTAAAAAACTATTATTTCTTAATGTGTATTTATTGGTTTTAAAGAAAAAAGGTCGTTAAAACAAATAAAGATAAATCGTTTTTCCATATAAAAGTAAAACATAAAACATTAAATATAAGTAAAACATAAAACATTAAAAACATAAAACATTAAAAGTAAAACATAAAACATTAAATATGTTAAGTTTATAAACATCTAGTACCTTCTAATAATCAAAAAAATATTTTGAATCCACATAATTAACTACGCGGATTACATGTTTCTGACGCCGATAAAGATGTTGTAATTTACTTTTCTCCGTACTTCTCGAGGCGATAATTGCATAATTTATATAATTGTGTATAAACGAATAATTGAGCTGGGTTAAGTGTTTTTATGTATTTTAACCTCGGGCTTTGTATAAAATGCCAAATGTTTGTATAAAATGTAGATGTTTGTATAAAATATTTTTAAATATGTTTGTATGTGGAAATGTTTGTATAAAATGCCAAATATTTCTATAAAATGACAAATATTTGTGAAATATGCCAAATGATCAATATGTTTTCTCCAAGTAGTAATATTCTTATCAACCTAAACACCTAAGAATTTTATAACAGTATCTCTTTTTATTATAGTTTTATCAATATAAATTTGAGGCATATTATTTGGTAAAAAACGTTTTTTGCTCAGGAGTGAAAAATAATCCATTTTGTTTTGTTAATATTTAAAGTTAATTTATTAGCTTTGAACCATTTAGAAATGTGATTGAGTTCTTTGTTTGCAGTTAAAAAGAGTTCATAAATATCAGTATGAAATAAGAAAAGATTAGTATCATCAGGGAAAATTATACTTTTCAATTTGGAAACCTTGTTTAAATCGTTTACATAGATTAAAAATAGTAGTGGTCCAAGAATTCATAAGCTGTTTTCGATTAAATTTATTATGATAAAATGGGTTTTGATAGTAATTAAGTCTGCCACTTTTATTATTTGTAGACAGGAATTCAGGTACAGAATACATAACTTTTAATTCTAACAAAAAGTAAAATGACAAGGGTTGAATTAACGCATCGCGATTTGCGATATCTGTTAAATTATCTGGTCTTCAAAGTTTCAGTTTATGGAAAACCACGAAAACTAAGGAATAGGCGAATAAACTTTAATTTGTTAGTGAAAATGTTATGAAAAACAAAACAATAAATTTATGACTACAAAAGTAATACTACTACAGTGTTGTTACTTTTATAACACTCTTTTATGTTACATTTATAGTTTATTGTTTGATCAAACAACACATAATCAAGATATTATAAACAAAAATGATTTAGTTAAGTAATTCCAAACTTTAATTAAAGTAGTAATGCATCTAGAAAAAATACAATGGATATTTAAACAATGTTAAAAACCTCAGCAACTTTTACGAATACATATTTTTATAAACAGTTTAGCATTTCTAAACATCTTACAAACGGTCCGGAAAAAACGCGTGTTCACTTTAAAATCAACCAATGAAAACATTGGTAATTTACTTCTTAGGAGAAATCTATATTAAAAGGGGAGGGGGGGGAGGCTAAAAAACTTAAATTTTGTTTTATTAAATAATCAATTAAATCATAATAAAAGTAAAGACAAAAAAATATATTTCTAAATATACTTCTTTATAACTAAAATTTATTAAATTGAACACCTCTGTTTTTAGTTTTAAGTAAATGTCAGTACTACTCTCAGTGGCGAAACTGCGGAGGAGGGGGAGGGGAGGGTTTGGTTAACAGACAAAGTGTCCTGATTTTAAACTAATTTTAGGTTGTATGGGCTGAAAATTGAAAATTGAAGTTATTTGTTTATAACAAGTCACTTGTTATAAACAAAAAACTATATCTCAAAACAAAAATTCAGTGAAAATTGGCCTTAAAATTAAAAAAAATATATATTAAAAGGGGAGGGGGGGAGGCTAAAAAACTTAAATTTTGTTTTATTAAATAATCAATTAAATCATAATAAAAGTAAAGACAAAAAAATATATTTCTAAATATACTTCTTTATAATTAAAATTTATTAAATTGAACACCTCTGTTTTTAGTTTTAAGTAAATGTCAGTACTACTCTCAGTGGCGAAACTGCGGGAAAGGGAGGGGGGGGGGTTAGCAGACAAAAAGTGTCCTAATTTTAGGTTGCATGTGAGATATGGGGCTCATTTTAAAAATCGTGCGGAGGAGGGGGGGGATTTTGCTACTGACTACTCTAATGTGCTTAATACAAAGGTAGGTGGGGGTGGAAATTTTAGTCAGGATGTATAAAATGGGAGGAGGAAATAATAAAAAAAAGCGGGAGGATTTACAATGAAAGTTTTATTATTTATCGGTTACCAATATATATTTTTTTTAATTTTAAGGCCAATTTTCACTGAATTTTTGTTTTGAGATATAGTTTTTTGTTTATAACAAGTGACTTGTTATAAACAAATAACACAATTTTCAAAATCAGCCCATACAACCTAAAATTAGTTTAAAATCAGGACACTTTTTGTCTGTTAACCAAACCTTCCCCCCCTCCTCCGCAGTTTTGCCACTGAGAGTAGTACTGACATTTACTTAAAACTAAAAACAGAGGTGTTCAATTTAATAAATTTTAGTCATAAAGAAGTATATTTAGAAATATATTTTTTTGTCTTTACTTTTATTATGATTTAATTGATTAAATAATAAAACAAAATTTAAGTTTTTTAGCCTCCCCCCCCTCCCCTTTTAATATAGATTTCTCCTAAGAAGTAAATTACCAATGTTTTCATTGGTTGATTTTAAAGTGAACACGCGTTTTTTCCGGACCGTTTGTAAGATGTTTAGAAATGCTAAACTGTTTATAAAAATATGTATTCGTAAAAGTTGCTGAGGTTTTTAACATTGTTTAAATATCCATTGTATTTTTTCTAGATGCATTACTACTTTAATTAAAGTTTGGAATTACTTAACTAAATCATTTTTGTTTATAATATCTTGATTATGTGTTGTTTGATCAAACAATAAACTATAAATGTAACATAAAAGAGTGTTATAAAAGTAACAACACTGTAGTAGTATTACTTTTGTAGTCATAAATTTATTGTTTTGTTTTTCATAACATTTTCACTAACAAATTAAAGTTTATTCGCCTATTCCTTAGTTTTCGTGGTTTTCCATAAACTGAAACTTTGAAGACCAGATAATTTAACAGATATCGCAAATCGCGATGCGTTAATTCAACCCTTGAATGATACATCAAATCTTTACTCAAAGTATTTAATTGGGTAGACAAAATATTTTTTTATAAATCAAAATTATCAACATAAGCTACCTTCAAACATTTAAATGATGCATTAAAAGCTTTAATTTAAAATTTTAAATGATGCATTAAAAGCTACCTAGAAATCTGTAGAGATTTGTCAAAATCATAACATACCTTTAATACTTAAGCTCAATCTATATATATATGTATATTTTGCAACCGTTAGACTTACGTTTGATGTAAGTTAGATGTATTTTATGTGGATATTAAAAATATAACTAGCGAGTATTACACAACAATTGAATGCAAGAAATAGTAAGAAAAAAAAGTTTCCATCTTTAATCTATAAACTGTTTAAGTATAGCAGAGCAATTATTTTTTATTCCATGACCTTTACCAAACAAACAAAAAAAATATTTGATAAGTTTAAGATTACACAAACTTAAAATCTACTAAAACTCTATCACCACCTCCAATAACTACCACACCACCGACAAGATCTCGTTAAGTTCACACAATAATTTTATTTCTAGGAATATGAGTGGCATGAGAACAAGTCATTAAAAAAACAAAGTTCTAAAAATTAAAAAAAAATCACTTATCATCACCAAACTTCGGTGATGAAAAAAATGAAAATTATTGCAAATTTCTAATTTTGAAACAAATCAAAAAAATAAATTCAAAACCTCAACAACAACGTCAACTAATGTATTGCATCTATTCTATAGTGTGAACATTGTTTCACTCCGTTTTTCATCGTTCATAATTAATATAATAGTTTGCATAATTAAAAAATTATAACTCAATTAACTATTCAAATTCCTTAACTGTTATTAAACTATTAAAATTCATTAGTCAATTATAAATAATGAAGGCAGCTCACATAATTTTAGGACATCTGGACGTCTGCGAAACGTCTGACGGACGACGCGTGGCTACGGGTACGACCTAATTATCCCTTAAGAATCCAAAGTATTTGAGGTTATTATTAAAGTTTAGGGTACTTGAATTAAATTTTACAGGATATAACAAACTCAGTTTTTTCAGTGTTTAGTTTAATATAAAGGCTTTTGTGTTATGTTTGAACTTTATTAACCAGCTCTTGCAGTCCAGAGTAAGATAAACAGGTAGGAATTTGTGGCACTAAATTATTTGCATAGCAATAATGCCAGTTTATATACCACTTACTGTTGTTCTAACTTCTCAAACAATTTGACTTAATATACTTTCAGTGTATTTATTGTAAAAATATAGAGATGAAAAATGAAAAGAAAAATAAATCCTTGTCGCACGCCTTGAGACAAACGGAATTGATTTGATTTATTTCTAAGGAATTACTGATTGCGGTAATTTTTTGTTGTAAAAAAGTTTTTCCAATAACTAACTCCAATTAAAAGTATAAAAGGCTTTATTTGGATCTAAACAAATAATATCTACTAATGAGCTAGTATTACTGGAGTGTTTTATTGATTTACTGAAAGGGAACTTTGCATGAAGCCTTTTTACTTGAAACCTAATTGACGAGAGTGACTATCTGATATTTCCGAAGATACTTGCATTATATTCAATAGTTTTTTCAAATTAGGTATGATAGAGTAAAAGCGAGTCAAACCGATCATACTATTTTTTCGATCACTGATCGAAAAATTTAAATAAAAACGGAACTGATAGGAATATTTAAGAAAATAAAAACACCAGAAGAAAGAGAATCATATCCTCTATTCAAATGCTTCAAAATAAAATCCAAGTCATTTTTCAGTCATTTTATTTTTTTAAAAGTTTAAAAGAGAGTCGTAAAAACTTGCTTTTTTCTTTGCTATTGTAATAATTCGAGTACCGTTTAAAAATAATTTTTCGTCTATCTTGTAGAAAATTTAATTTTAACACCGATTACATAATTTTTTTTCGTTTTGTAGTTAAAAATTAGACAAAAAAGTAAGAAAAATTAATATTAAATTTTTTATAGTAAAACCGATCATTCACATATTTACTTTAAATTCATTTATTAAGCAGAATGTGAATTTTTAAATTAGGTACCTAGGTGAATTAGATTATTGAATTTTCTTATGTGTTAGTCCCGGGTTCTTCCTATATAAAATTATTTTAAAAAAATAACTCAATGATATTTATTATTTATTCACTTTCAAGATGACAACAAGTAAAAAGTCAATGAAGAATACAAACAATGAAGAAGATAAAGAAGCTGCGTTAAATAATATAAAAGAAAAAAAAATACTTCAATCAGAAAAGCTGAATTCAAATATGACATTCTATTCTCAACTCTAATAGGTCGCATCAAACAAAATAATGCTAGCTTCAAAGGATCAGGATCAACAACCGTACTCTCACAGCAAACAGAGTCAATTATAGTGCATGCCTTTAAGTTCCTATGTGATTGGGGTTATGGTTTAAAACAAAATGATATCATGGACTTCGTATGCGGTTACCTTCTTCGTACAAATCAATCAGCCACTTGACAGAGGTGTCTATTACCATGTTAAGCAAGTGCGGAAGGCAGTTCTTACCAAATATTACAAAGACACAAAATGCAAAAACTTAGATAAAGAAAATTTTCCTACGTTGCTCAAACAGGTGTATGAGAGCGGTAAGTGTTTTACACGTTTGCACGCTATTGCTGGTTTTGAATATACTGGGCTATTTCCACTTAACAAAAACAAAATCAATCAACAGGCATTAGCTATCTCCGAAACTTTCAATCAACCGACATCTTCAACACCATTGCAAACAATAAAGTCTTTAGCTTTATCTTCTGAACCAGCAACAGCAGCTTTGAGGTTCGACAAGCACAGAGCACTACATGAGAGAATGAAAATTGAAATGGAAAATGAGCTAAAGAGTTTTTTTCAAGAAAAAATTAGTCTCATGTAAAAAAATCGAGGCAACCTAATACTCCAAAAATTGCTGGCCAACGTATTACAGAACATAGTGTTGCATATCATCTCAAAAAAAGAGAAGAAGTTAAGCAACTCAAATTAGCTGAAAAACAAGCTAGAAAGCGTAAAACCATCTGCAAACTCATAATGTCATTGCCAAACCCTGCAGAAAAAGAAGTAACTAAAAATATAGAACCGATTACAACACCTTCAGCCAAAAGAAGAAAAGTTATTAAGTGCAGAGAGTGTAAAAAAGAATTACATTCGGACATGATATCATACGAGAATCCAAATTGCAATACTTGGTTCTGCAACAAAACATCTTTGCGAAAAAAATTTGTAATAGGTTCAGATTTTTTTTGTTGTAAAAATTGTAAACTTTAAATCTTTTATTATTTCTGTATGCTATATAAAAAATATATAGCATATTTATGTATGCTATATAAAAATATATAAAAATATATGCATTTACAAATATAAAATGTTAAATTTATTAAATGTATTTTTATTTATCGGTTTTAACAGACTCTGCCAAAAGCAATCATATTTTTTTCTTCTAGTTTTCATATTTTCAAATACAATGAAAAATAAAAATAAAAAAATTAATGAATATTGTGCTTGTTGGTATTTTCTATCTTATTTAAAATAATAGTTTAAAAATTAAAAAAAAAAAAAAGTTACTTGATTTTTATTGTTCGGTGATCGGTTTGACGCACTTTTACTCTACTAATTCCGCAAAAGTTATAAGTTGAAAAAGGTTTTAAAGAGATTTTTTATAAGATTTTATTACACGTGTAACACAATTTTTATTCTTAGCCTTAAGTGTTATATTTCAATTGCTTATGTCTAAAGAATGTGAAAAAATGACTTCCTTAAGCACAAACTTTGTTTAAACAACAACAGCATTAAGAAAACTAGTTGTTTTATAAAATTAGAACAATTTTTTTATTTCCGTCATTATGATCAGGTAAAAACAAAAATTGCACAAGAAATAGATAAACACAGTCAAAAACCACTCAACAAAGTGTGCGGCCGTGGTGCAGTGGTTACAGCGCTTGCTTTATAAGCAAGCGCTGTAACCACTGTATAATATGGACATATTTTCGCAAATATGGACATATTTTCGCGTCACGGTAAGGAAGGAGGCGTGAACTTCCTGGTCAAATGCACTTCCGCGGTGCTCTGTGACAAGACCGTTAGGTCTTTTTGGGGCACCTAAATAACTGGAAAAAAAAAAGGTTCAGAAATGTTTAGAATTAAATGTTTAGTTCCCCACCATGTTTCTTCAACAATGTTACCTGGAATAGACCGGCAACATTGTTGAAGAGCCCTTCATGCTGACTCTGATCCGTGACTTGTACGCTACCATCAACCAAGTTCCATTGTTTTAGTCTGGATATCAGAAGCTCAGCATTAAATTTTGTAAGCCCCAGGTCCCTTATTAAATTGTTCACGTCTTTCTGGTTAGGGAAGTACGGCTTTCTATCCCCAACTACATCTGCTGAATTGTAGTCGATACCTCCAGTATTTGCCTCACTATCTGACTTGCTGCTGTCTTCTAAAGATAGCCAATGCTGCCTAGGACGAGTCGGAACAGTCAGATTAAGGCTGTTTGGTACTGGGGAGATGGATGAAGGAACGATTTGAAGGACAATTTGCCGGAACGACGTTTTTTTGGGTTTATCATGCAGAAGTAGCTGTTGTTTGATTGGTCCCTCGGCTCTAACCAAATTTGCAGGATACAAAGCTTTAGGGCTCGCTTCTCTTCTCTTTACCAACCTGTAACATAGCACAAAATAATACATAAGAACTATAATAATTTGAGGACAGGAAATTTCAAAATATGGAACGATTCCAAGATGGAAAGTATTTGCCTACAGTTCCCGACTTGAGACAAATCTTTGTAAATTACAACTCCTTGAAATTAACTAGATTTGATGCATTGAAATTTAATGAAAATAAATTAAAACACATCTAAACGAGGAGCAACTGTTCCATTTGCCTTCGAGTGTTTTCTCGCAATATTTGCATGTAAAATACGCATACATAGCAGAATGAATCAGTTGAATGCAAACAACCTTTTGATGCCATATCGTATAATAACTTCTCATCAACTACAAATCTTTATCTTTTCAATCTGCAACAACGCGATTTAGAATCTTGGTTCAAGACACGTGTGCTATGGTCAAGACACGTGTGCTATGGTCAAGACACGTGTGCTATGGTCAAGACACGTGTGCTATGGTCAAGACACGTGTGCTATGGCCAAGACACGTGTGCTATGGTCAAGACACGTGTGCTTTCATACTTGTACAGCTACTTTTAAAACGTTCATAAAAGTTCTGATAGTTTATCGAATTTCCGGAGGTTTCATGAACGTTCTAAAGTTCTGAGAGTTTATCGAATTTCCGGAGGTTTCATGAACGTTCTAAAGTTCTGAGAGTTTATCGAATTTCCGGAGGTTTCATGAACCTTCTAAAGTTCTGAGAGTTTATCGAATTTCCGGAGGTTTCATGAACGTTCTAAAGTTCTGAGAGTTTATCGAATTTCTGGAGGTTTCATAAACGTTCTAAAGTGTTTAGGAAAATTTAAGAAACAACTGGACAACTCTAGCAGTCCTGGAATATTATAGGAAGAAGCTCGGCATTGAAAGCAAATTAAGAATTTTCTCAAAAACACGCGATTTTCCAAATTTCTTTGTCCCGATTGCAGAAACAAAGTTTTTCTGGAATAACAGCAGTTTTATTGATGTTCTAGACCTAACGAGTTAGGAAAAAGCACATTTTCAACCCAGGAACAGAACAAAAGTGAAAATTTGTTACATTGTGTTATTGGAATAATAATGGAAGTTGATAAGTGCTATGTCACTGCTCCATTATTAAAGATAATATACTGAATCTCCAACGCCTATTTTCCAAAATCTCTTATATTAATATAAATGTATCTGGTATTTAATAAAAAATTAACCATAATAGTATGATTGCACGGAATATTGTTACAACAATATAGTATTCAGTCGTGTATAAAATAATAGTTAATCTTGTTTACACGTATTTTTTGTTTAAATGAAAAAGTTAAATTTATGTAAACTTTTATACTATGTTTTTATGACGCGTGCAATTTCACACAATGGTCTACAAGATTTTTGTGCTTAATGTAACAAACTTACACTCGTTATTCTAACGACTTACAGTTGTTATTCTAACGACTGTAAGTTTGTTACATTAGGCACAACTGCCCCGTTTTTATCATGTAAGTTATAACTTTTTAAAAAGAACTTTATAGTTTCAAAATGATAAGCTAAAGCAGGTAAATTATAATTTGGTATCGATGTTACGTACAGATCGTGAAACTGTGCATTATACAAAGTGTGTAATTTTATGCTTATATTTTAATTGGATAGCACGGATTATAAAATGTTAATTTTTTGTTGCTGCTTTTTAAATAGCTACATTTATTATACAACATGTAAAATGCTGCGGGTTAGAAAGTGGCAATTTATCATTCATAAGCTGTGTTGCAGTTGTATAATATTTGGTTTGAGCTTTCTCTTTTACAAATGGCGGACTATATTTATAAACAAAAAAAAAAAAACGGTTCCAATAAAATCCCGCAAGTTAGATATCTAGTTTATATAACATATCATTGACTTTAGTGACATAGGCAAAAAATCTTCCGCCGCTACTTTCGTGTTTATTGAAATTTTAAGCTGTTACTGTTAAGGGAGTTACTGAAAGTGAAGCTCCTAAATGACCTTTACTTATCTTAAAAATAGTAGAATATACCTGTGAAATTATCAAAACAAATGAAAAAAAAAGTTTGTTGAACCTAAAAGGCTATTTTCATAGTCACAATTTTTTAAAACATTAAAATTGACTTAAATAAGGAATTACGCAGTAGATACATTGACTAACTATATATATTTATATATACCCAAAATATATATAAAAAAATTATAAACATAAATTTTATTTAAACATATAAATAAATATAAATGTAATAAAAAAAAATTAGTAATGAAATATTTTTTAAATTAATAAATATAAATATTATTTATTAGGCAGAATATATATTTAAAATAAACAACAATAAAATTCAATATTTCGCAATCTGATCAATATCGCCATCACGAAATCAGTCAAAGATTGCGATATTTCGTGAAATGCGCAATTTCACGATCTGTGCGTAACACCAAAATGATGTTTAAAACGCCTAGGTCAACAGAACTATCAGAAATAATTATTTAGTATCAAGAATAAGTTCAAAATGTACAGGGTCATCCAAATTACAATAAAAGATTTATTTGTTTGTATAATATGGTCCCTTCATGAAAATATGTAACTTTTTTGACGAAGTATACGTAGCCTATATATACATACGCTTACGTATACCGTATACGTAATTTAAAAAAAATATATATGAAAAAATTATTTATAGTTATTAACTAAACTCAAAAATGTCAATATATTTTGAAAAATTTAAATAATGTTTAAAATAAAATAAATATATTCAAATGTTGTACATAAAGTAAATATAAAAAAACAGTGTGTGTGTTTGCCTGTTGTATTGTCTAATTACACTCACCTTCTAGAGGGGCATTCCAACAACCAATTGTAAATATAAAAGCTATATAAAATCTTGGTTGACCCATTATGCGCCATCATGCGGTAGTTTTGTAACTTTTAAATGTTTTACTGTTTTTAAGAACATTGGCTAAATACTAATAGATTAAGAAAAATATTCAAATTGCGAAACAAGTATTATTAAACGAAACATTATAAAAAAAAACAAAAAAAAAACTAATATATATTTATATAACTGTTCAAAAATGAACAACTGAACATGTAATAAGCCATATTTAAAGAAAAATGTTCAATTGAAACATTGATTTTAACTAGGATAAATTAGCAATAAAAATATCAACAAAAAAGTATTGAGACATTTGAAAACTGAAAATGTTATTCTCAAAATAATCTAAAAATCACAGTTGTAACAACAGTGTAAAAAATTGAAAAAAAAAATTCTTAGTTTTCAGTTCCAAATACCTTAATGTGGATTTAATAGAAGTATTTTCAGTTATAGCAACAAATCAACGTCAGTATCGTCACATAAGTTGAACATTAAAAACCTTTAAACAATAATTTTAAAATTTCATATTCGCGTCATTTTCGAAATAAAAAAATCCTTGTTAATTTGAGCGCATATCCTATTTAAACATCAAAACTAAAGCGTTAAAAGCAGGTGAAACTGACGTTATTGTTATTAAGTTTTATATTTGTTATATTTATTTAGCATTTAAATTATAAACTGCTTAAACTGATTAAATTCGATCATCTTTTGAAATAACACATACGAAACGGAGATTTTGTATTAGAGATTATCAAATACAGTTTAAAAATCTTTTTAAATATAAAATTAGAGCATAAGTTGATTAAAAATATTTTTAAATATAAAATTAGAGCGTAAGTTGATTAAAATTTTTTTGAAAATTACTTAACACTACAGGTGTGTCTCCTCATGTACTTTTACAATAAACTTATTTGCTTTTTTTCAACATATTCCTTCTTAACAAAGATGTTATTGTTTTTTTTATATGGACAATTGGTAAAAAAAAAAAAAAAAAGAAAAAGAAAAAAAAAGGAGCAAAGTATACGAAAATGAACAAATCTTATTTTATCAGGTTCATTAAAAAAAATGTCTCAGTTTTAACATAATATCCAAAAAGTTGGAAAATATTAGTTATTTTATTGTCTAATTTTTTTATTGTACAATGCCATTTTAAAGTGGTTTATACATTAGTTATATATATATATATATATATATATATATATATATATATATATATATATATATATATATATATATATATATATATATATATATATATATATATATATATATATATATATATATATATATATATATATATATATATATATATATATATATATACTAATAATGATGTAACTAATGATTAATCCAAAAGATTTTATTTTCTAAAGCAGAACACCTCAAAAAACGCAACAGAGCACTTTAAAATACATTTATATTATCACCACAAATAGTATTGCGTACTAAGGTTAGCAATCTAACGTCATACTGAAATAGCCTGCTGCTGGGGGCTTCAGTAAATACATCGACTGACAAATAGCCTGACTCGCAGTGAAGTGCTGCTATATCGACTGAGGGTTTGGGATGGGGTAGCAATTGTTTTATTCATCATTCTTCCTTTTTTTTTCTTTTTTTTCTGAAAAAGCCGCATAGATAAAGGTAAGCAAAAAAAGTGAGCAAGTGCTTAAAAAAATACGCTTTAGTAAGTGTATACAGAATTAAATATAAATAATCATAAATTTAAATAAATCAATTTTCTGTGATTTCATTCATTTTAATTAGAGAAAAAAATGTTGTTACAGTTTTTACAAATACTTGCAATTAATATTTTTTTTTATAAAACAGATTAAATTGCTCATACGTAACAAGGTGTCTTCATCATGGAATGATTCCCCGGAGAATAAGTAACATTGATATTTATACAATATTATTTTACCAAATGCACACGTAGAGTCTGCAAGCATTTAAGTAAGCTATCATTTGATATCTATTGTCTTAATTGTAATAATTGATACATTGTATGTTAGTTACTCAGCGGTATATCAAAGGATAACATTTGCTATCAATTAAATATTATTAGATATATTATTTGATAAAACGCAGAATTTTGGAGTTTTATAATTGAGGAAAACCATCAAATAAATTCCTAGATTCGATAAGATTTTTTAGAGGGAAAAGAACAATGAAGACAAACAAATAGAAATAATATCACAAAAGGCAACAATTTGCTTTAAAATTTGTTTTTTACAAAAGAAATGCTTTGGAGTAAAAGTAACATTTGATTCTAATGTTTACCTTATTTGCTTTTTTTTTCAACATAATATGAAAATCAAGGATTATCGTTGTCATGTTTGCTATTTTTAATAAATAAAAATTAAAAAAACTGTATCCAACATTGAGTCATGGAAATTTCTATTATAATTAGTTTTGCCGCTATCATTTGAATAACGCATGTTTACCTTGCGGAACTAGTTTTCGCGTAACAAAAGTGAAATACATATTTTTAACTTAATATGAGACTTATTGGTATATAAATAAGAACTGTACGTAAAATCAAAGTAGACAGCAAAACGTTTGTATGGTCTAAATTTTAATTTATTTCTAATTTTTTTTATAATATGCGACCATAAAGTTCATAAAATTTTTGTAAAATATGGAAAATTTTATGCAAAATTTATTTTACAGTTTTATAAAATTACTTATAATTTAATTTACAGCATGGCATTCTATAGTAATCCATATTTACAAAAACATGCTTTGGTACATCACGGCAATGGAACTTGGAACAAAATTAAACTTTGAGAAAAAGGTATTAAAGCAAACAGAAGAAAGTCCAAAATTGTGACAAAGAGTAAGGATTCACGTTTATTGACTTCTTTTTATTTACTTTATTTGATATTTTTGCTTTTATTTTTTATTTTTTCATTAAATAAAAAAATGGAGAAATCCCAGTGGGCACAGTTGGTTATTTTGAACGTTCTTCGTCGTTATTATTAAGTTTATACCTAATAAAAACATCCAAAAAGTTTTTAAAAAACGCAACATGTGCCCACTGGGAAACTGTATAATTAAATTTCTAGCTAAAAATTTCATAATCATGACAATGATAGTTTTAATATAAAACTTTCAAAATTCAATGCTATACAGTTTTTGAATATTAAATTGAAATTCAATACTATACATTTTTGAATCTTCTCTATTAGGGTGGAGCAATTTTCATCAAATAAGATTTCATCATTTTTTTATTTATTTGTTATTTAGTTGCCTCAAGCTCGTTTTGAACCTGGATCTCCTGCTGATAAAGCAAGCACTGTAACAACTACCGCACAGACCGTGGTGCAGTGGTTACAGCGCTTTTTTTATCAGCAGGAGAGAATGGTTACAGCGTTTTCATAAAAATAAAATGTTTAAAATTACATATTCTTGAGACGCGAATGGTGGGGTGGTGGGGACGGTTTGCCCCGGGCAGCATTATTTTGAGGGGCGGCAAATTTACTTAAAAAAATGTCAAAACTTATCTGTTTCGAATCTCTACCTGAATACCACTACACAGTATTTGTTTTATTAAAATTTTTGTTTTAAAAACCATTATTTTTGAAGAAGGATTGAACATATAATAATATGATATCAAATCATAAACTTTAAAATTATTTTTACCAGAGAATAGGGATCAATTAGTTAATAACGTCGTTGTTTATCCAAAAGAAATTTATGATAATCTAGGCACAATCATGAATCATCGATTTAAAAAAAATAAGCAGATAGCAGGGGAAAAATCACACGATGTTGCATCGTTATATGAAAAAAAGATGAGAAGAGAAATTTTTTTCCTATGACAGAGTAATCCGAGCAATCTTTTTGAGATTTATAGAAAAATACGCCATTTGTACTCCATCAAATCTTTTGAACGACAGGCTACGAATTTTATTTTAAAGGTCAAGATTATGATGACATCAATAAAGGAGAGTTCCTCCTTGAAAGAAAAAGAATTAAAAGTTTTATTTTTGTTGCCACATCACAAAATAAAGCAACAACATTGATGGTTAATGGTCCACTTTTGCAGTTTATTCTTAATTACAGTGTTGAAAACATATTTTCTAATATAGTTATATTGCTACGAATTTTTTCTTACAATTTCTGTTAGTGTGGCTAGTTGTGAGGAAAGTCTTTCGAAACTAAAACTAATTAAAAATTACCTTAGAAACCTAGCCATACCATTCAACAGAAACTGAGTAATATGACTTTAAAAGCCTTATCAATAACTTTTCTGACAGAAAAGCAAAAAAATAAACCTTTACAATGTTGTAACAAAATTTTTTGCAATTAAAAATCTAATTATGCCCGAAATAATCTTTTTGATAAATGCAATTGTTGTTCTTATTATGAAGGTTTGGGATAAGGGAATGGGGATTGGGGCGGGCGGCGAAAACAAGATTCTGCTGCGGGCAGCATAAACTCTAGCTACCCCACTGGGTATCCTATTAGCTATTACAGAAATGGAAACAAGTATTTTTAGATTTAAATGAGTTCTTGAGGTCAGGGTTATTTATCGAGGTTATTTATCGAACAAAAAACATTTAATGGATCCTAATATTTGTGAAATTTTTTGAACTTTGTGCTGATTTTAAAAATATTATTTATTTTCATTCAAAATTAAAACTTAAAAAATTTTTTTCTTTTAAAATCTTCTTTTTCTACATAATTTGCAAAGATGCAACATTTTTAGGTAGGGGAGAGTGGGGAGAAATGGGACACGTAATTTTTTTTTTCGGGTAACTGCAATATCTTTTTTATTTAACGTATAAACCTAACCAAACAAGTTTTTACGAATAAATCTTTCTTTCTGGCACCGATTCAATCTCCTTAGGTTTCCAGCCAATTATAACAGGGATATAAATTTTTGCTTTTAGAGAAACCATGCCATTGGGGTAAAGTGTGACAAGTGTGAGTAGAAGTGGGACAAATAAATTTAAAACAATATTTTAACACAAACTATTAAATAAAAACTGATAAAATCATAAAATCACATAATCGAAATAAAAAATTTTCAAGAGCTTTCACCAATTGAAATAATCAAATGGCGATGGGAAGAAGCGGGGTATAAGTATTTCTTTAGTTTAATAATTATTCACTTCCCCAAAGCCGAGAACGCCACTACAGTCAAGGAAGCTACTTTTGTGGTTACAACTCTCTCTCAACTCTATAACTCTGAAACACAAACTTCAACAAATAAGGCCGCTATGGAGAGAAACAAGTTGAGCGCGGTACCAGGGACGTGGTAGGGATCAAGTTAAAGCATGATATAAAAATTATTTTTCTTACAAAAGTTTGGTGTGGAATAAATGCACAATAAAAACTAACTTATTACACAACTTTTCAACAACCACATAATTTTGGTGCTGGTTGAGAGGTGATAATATTTTTTGTTTTATCCACAACACAATTAACTACATTTTAAAATAACTATCTTTGGGTAAATAAAATAGATAGAGAGTCAATTTTCATTTAGTCGTCGATCTAAGCATTGACTTAAAAGCAAGCTTTAGATAACAATTTTAGAAACTTTATAAACACTCAATCAAAAAACTTTATAAACACTTTATAAAGTTTTTTGATTCCTGCATCAAATATTTCAATTAGAAAGTAACTAACAACTCTTCTACACAACTTAATTATATAACAACTTCCAATTAGCTGACTTTACATACATAATAATCAATACTGATTTTTTTAGACCATTTCCCAACTTTCTGAAATAATATTAAAACAACAATTAACACTACTCATTCTATATCTTTTATAGTTAATATAAATAACATATCTACTATATCTAATATAAATTTTATATCTATTATATTTAATTTAAACAATATATCGACTATATTTTTAAACAATTTCGAAATCTTTTAAGAAAGAATCTTGATTAGAAACTGGTACTGCAATCACATGTTGAAAACGTATATGATTTTTTTTTTTTTTTTTTTTTAATTTTAATTCACCTCCTCAAGGCCGAGAAGGCCACTACAGACAAGGAGGCTACTTATTTGTGGTTATAACCCTCTCTAAACTCTATAACTCCGAAACACGAACCTTGACGAGCAAGGCCGCTGCGCGGAGAAACGAGTTGAGCGCGGTACTACCAGGGACGTGGTGGGGATCGAATCTTAGTCAACTGCAAGCAACATGAAAAAGTATTTCCTAGATGGTAAAAAAAAGTTTAAAAACCAAAACAGTTTTAAACCCATGAAGGCCTAATGGGTTACTAAAATTCTTGAAAAGAAAACAATAATATATGATGCATACTTAAAAAAATAGAAACTATTTATAAAAATGAAACAATATTTAAAAATAAAAAATATATATTCGCAAAAATAAAAAGTTACTCAATAAGGGTATCAGTAAAGAGTATTAGAACAAAAATAACGGAGTTACTAAAAAACAAGTATATAAAAAAATAATTGCAAAAAATATTTATACTAGAAACACTCTGCCCAAAATAACTAAATAATACGGAAAAAACAATTTATGCTGAAAAACTAAACGATGCTTTTTATTATTGTTGATCTAAAGTTGGCATCAAGAATTCCTTTGAACTTAAAGCCATATAAATCTTGTTAAAAAAATAACGATGAAACTATGCATCAAATATTAAGACAAGCAAAGTGCTGGTTATAACAAGGGATGTACTGGAATTCCAGCCGGCGTTTAAGAATTTAAGGTCATTCCGGTTCCGGCCGGAGTTAAAATTTTTCTAGCCGGAATGCCGGATTTTATTTTTTACCTTTTCTTTCAAGACATGTGACACACTGTGTAAATTAAATCCAAAAATCTTTGTCCTACAGGGCAATTAAGAAATATAGGTAATATATGTAATTTTATTTGAAATAATAAACTATGTAAGGATTTTTAGATGTTTAGGAAAGTTATGGTGCAAAAAGAGTTGCTATCAAGTTTTGGGCAACAAACTAATTCTTCTTTTATCAAAAATGTTACATGCCTTAAAGAATAGTATAGTCTCATTTTAAATGTTACTTAGATTTTAAACAATTAAAAAGTATAGGATGCCTAATATAGCAAATATTTCAACTTTAACCTAAATGAAAAAATAGAAAAAAAAGAAATAATTTTAAATATAAATATTACGCAGGTTAAAACTTTCAATAAATAAAATTATAAGAAACAGATAAAAACAACATGTTAGATTTAAATGAAACAAGAACCAACCAAAATAAGTTATATATATATATATATATATATATATATATATATATATATATATATATATATATATATATATATATATATATATATATATATATATATATATATATATATATATATATATATATATATATATATATATATATATATATATATATATACATACATACAATGCGGTACAAATTTATAACCTCACCAAAAATTCAAGATCTCACAAATAATTAAATAAATATTTTTAAATTATTCAATTGCCTCATATCTTGCTTGATTGATATTTCATTTGTAATAGAGTTTCATTTTGTTAATTAATTGAAACACAGTTTCATTTTGTTAATTGATTTGAAAATTTTAGAAAAATGATGGCGCAAAATTATAACCCATATTAATTTTACTCTACAAAATTCCATAATGTTTTGTATTGCGACTTGAATTTATTATTAATACTTTGTTTTATTGCTGCCATTTTGAACAACTTCAAATATTCGATTTGACATACTTTCCAATAGTTTTTTAAGAACTGCAAGAGATATGTTTTTCCAAATGTGAACAATTACTTTTTTTAATTCATCGACATTCGAATATTGTTTTCTTTCTGCATAAACACGTCTTGCTAAGATGCCCCATAAGTTTTCAATGGGAATTAAATCAGGTAATAGCGTTTTTCATTCTAATAATTGAATTTTCTTGCTGGTAAACCATGAGATATTTGACTTTGCTCTATGAATTGGAGCATTATTTTGCTGAAAAATAAAATTGATGTTACCAAATTTTTGCAAAATATCATTCAAATGACCATTCAACAAATTTATATATCCTTCAGCATTTAATATGGTAGTAATAAAGCCAATCAAAGCTTTTCAAAAATAACTGAACGTACCCCAAATCATTACTTTTCCGCCTTCCATAGCCCTTCTTTTAGAAAATGTTTTCTCTTTTTAATGTCATACCAGTAGTAATTAAAGCCATCTGAACCATCAAGACTGAATTTTTTTTCAAGAGACCACACAATTTTTTGCCATTCTTTTTCTCAAGTCATGTAGTCCTTGGCCCATTGAAGACAAATGCGTTTGTGCGCTTCAGTTAGAGCTGGAGATGTGCGTTTTTTTGCATATCTAAAAAAGCCTGACTTGTTAATTACACGATTCACCGTCCATCT
Source organism: Hydra vulgaris (assembly GCF_022113875.1). Classification (NCBI taxonomy): domain Eukaryota; kingdom Metazoa; phylum Cnidaria; class Hydrozoa; order Anthoathecata; family Hydridae; genus Hydra; species Hydra vulgaris. The sequence goes on from NC_061161.1 coordinate 57,250,742, forward strand.
TGAATATTTCAATTTAAAATCAGCGCCAATTTGTCTCGCGGAGATTGTACGGTTACTTGCGGTTTGCACAATTCGTCGCTGTTGGCGAGCTGTAAGTATAGATTTTCTACCACATCGATGCTTCGTGCAATAAATTGTTGGATCATGTACGAATTTATTAATCAAACGTTGTGAGCGTCTCAGTTTGCAAGCGTTGGTCCTATTTGATAAACGTAATGACCTGTAGGCTTCAATCTTATCTTTTTCTTCATCGGAGAGCGTAATTCCTCTTGGCATTTTGTTAGAATGTATTTTATAATTTTAAATGTAATAAATTTAATTTGAAAACATAATTTACTGCTATTTTTGATGCTTTTGATTCAATTTAGATAACGAGGTTATAATTATGCACCACGGTTTTAAACAGTTTTATAAATTGAGTCAATTAAAGTATAAATAGATGGATGTAAATTATTTTGTTTATTTCAAAAAATGATCTACAAATAGATTTTGATGTATATATATATATATATATATATATATATATATATATATATATATATATATATATATATATATATATATATATATATATATATATATATATATATATATCTTAAGTCCATTTTTGGCAAAATTGACTTTTTTTTTTTTTAAATACTCCTTAGGTGCACGAAAGTCATCTCACAAAGTATGGAATCAAAAATGATTCAACTTTTGAAACTATGAGTAAAATTCAAATACCTTATGTCCTTAAAAAAATAATTAAGAGACATCGTTGCTGCACAGCCAAACTATCTTAAGTCCATTTTTTGGCAGAAAAAAAAAAAACTTTTTTGGTTTAAAATACTTAACACATATAATAAATAACTGAAAATAAGTAGATTTAAAAATAGTAGTATTTAAAAAAATCAGAAGCAGTGATTAAATTTAAAACTTTAAATGTCTTTTTCTCAGAACAGTAAAACGGACTTAAGATTGTCTTGTCTTGCAACGACAATTTAATTTGTAGAATTGACATATTTTATATAGCTTTAAGACTATCTTAAGTCCATTTGGATTGTTGCTTCTTATAAACTTAAAATTTTATTTTTTATATTTTGAAAAATAATAACATATTCTATAAGTATTTAAAAAAAAATTTAGTTTAATGAAGAAGATCAAACACAGTGATGAACTAAAATATGCGTTTTTCTCAAAACAGCAATATTGGACTCAAGATAGTCTTGTTTTTCAGCGATGATATATTCTGTAACCACTATGCTTTAGGTGTAGGCTTTCACTTTCAATTTTGTAAGTAAAAAATTTTATTTCAACCCTCTTCACCACCTTCCCACCTCCCCCATGCATTTTGCTATACGCTTTTTTGAGTACGCCTCACCTCCCTAAAAGTACCTACGTTTTTAACCTACCTACCAAACATTTTATAATTTTTTTTAATTTAGTGTTTTCTTATTTTTATAATTGACCCCTTGTCCCCCATATCATATATGCCATTTGCAGATTCTTTTTATCCGAGAGTACCTACCTTATGGACAATGCCTAAGTATAATCTATAATTCTAAGTATAATAAATAATCTAAGTATAATAAATAATCTATCTGAAGAAAACATAAATATTTTTCAAGAAACTCAAATCAACTTAATTAACACACCGTATATTGATCCTTTTGATTTTATAGTAAAAACAGATAATGGTTCATACTATGCTTTTCTAATAATAATTATGAAAGTCTTTTCATTGAAATTGTTAATAAAAAATACCGAAACGTTTTAGTTGGATGTGTTTATCGTCCACCGAGTGGAAAAATAAAAACCTTTGAAACTTTTATCAAAAATACGATTATAAAAATAAACAAAGAAAATAAAACATTTTATATTACTGGTGACATAAATCTTGATGCTCTTTCTAACACAAAATTTCCAAAAATAAATTCTTTTTTTGATATGCTTTTTAAATTTAATGTCTTGTTAACTATTAATAAACCAACGCGAGTAACAAAAACCTCGGCAACAACAATATACAATATTTTTATTAATAATTATTTAGAAACGACATTTGAAGCCGGTATATTTATGACAGATATTAGTGATCATTTCCCGGTTTTCATAAAAACAAAAAATCTAAAAGCTATGACTGATTGTCATTCAAAAATCATACATTTAAAAAAGTGAAATATAAAAATGAGTAACACTAATAAATTAACAATTAGACTAAAACAAGAAACATGGAACAACGTATATAAATGTCAAGATACGAATGGAGCATACAATGCTTTTTTAAGTACATTTTTGGAGTACTTTAATGAAACCTGTCCTCAAGAGATAATAAGAATTAAGTCAAAAGCTCCGGCCATTCCGTGAATGGATAAATCGTTATTAAAGTGCTCAAAAAAAAAAAAGCAGAAACTTTACAATAAATTTCTGAAAAAGAAAAACAATGATAATGAAAAAAATTACAAAAATTGTAAATATTTTTACCAAGATCTCATGAAAAATGCAAAAAAAAAAATAAATATTACAGTAATCAAATTAATAAATGCAAATTTGATTGCAAAAAAACATGGTCCATCATCAATGTCATAATGGGAAGAGAAAAACTAAATTCACCTTCTCTACCTAAACGAATTGTTATTGAAAACAACGATATATTTAGTCAAAAACAACTTTTGGAAGAATTCAATAAATATTTTACAAGTATTGGTCCAAATCTTGTAATAAAAATAGTACCAACATCTGTATCATTTAAAACCTTCCTTAAACCAACGAATAATGTTATCATACTTGATTATGAATTAACCTATGAGGAATTTGAGGCAGCTTTTTCCTCGTTAAAAAAAAAAAGGCTCCAGGATTTGATGAGATATCTAGTAATATTGTTATTGCAAACAAACACAGTCTTAAAAGACCTCTAATACATATACTAAACCTTTCGTTAAGTTCTGGAATATTTCCGGAAGTACTTAAATTAGCAAAAGTAACTCCATTGTACAAATGTAATGATGATTCTGACATTACTCTCTTTAAAAAAAGGTGTCTATCCTGAGAAACTTAAAATTGCAAGGGTTATACCTATTTTTAAATCAGGAGATATTTCTAATTCTGAAAATTACAGACCAATTTCAATTCTCCCTTGCTTCTCAAAAATCTTAGAGCGAATTATGTATAATCAAATTTTGAATTTTTTAAATACAAATAATATTTTATATAATAAACAATTTGGATTTCAGCCAGGTAATTCAACTGACCATGCCATTAATAATATTGTTCATGATATATTTAAAGCATTTGACAAGAAAAAGTTTACTCTTGGAGTTTTTATAGATCTTAGCAAAGCTTTTGATACAGTAGACCATAATATTCTTATAAAAAAACTCGAAAGTTATGGTATTAAAAGCACATATTTAGATTGGTTCATAAGTTATCTAAACAATAGAAAACAATACATATCATACGAAGAAGGAAAATCTTCCTATATGACAATAAATTGCGGTGTTCCCCAAGGTTCAATTCTGGGTCCTCTTTTATTTCTTATTTATGTAAACAATTTTCATAAGTTTTCAAACATTTAAACTCTGTTTTATTCGCAGATGACACGAATTTATTTTACTCTAATGGAGATATTAAACTTTTATTTAAAATAGTAAACAAAGAACTTTTAAATCTAGCGGAATGGTTCAAGGCGAACAAGTTGTCCTTAAATTTAAATAAAACTAAGTATACTTTTTTTTATAGAGTTCACGATAAAGAAAACATACCACTAAAACTTCCTAATCTTTATATTGGCAACTCTAAAATAATTAGAGAGTCATCAATAAAATTTTTAGGAGTGATACTTGATGAAAACTTAACATGGAGAGAACACATAAGTACAATAGAAAATAAAGTTTCAAAAAATATTGGTATACTATTCAAAGCCAAGCAGTTTTTAAACCAAAACTGCCTAAAAATTTTATATTTCTCCCTCATACATTGTTATATAAACTATGCAAACATTGCCTGGTGCAGCTCTAATATAAGTAAAATTAAAAAACTGCTTAGTAAACAAAAACATGCTGTCAGAATTATTTCAAATGCAGGTCGATTCACACATACTAAGAACTATTTAATAATCTCCACCTACTCAATGTTTTTCAGTTAAACCTTTATCAAATTCTTATTTTTATGTACAAACTTCATAATAAAATATCACCTATAATATTTAGTACACTTTTCAATAAAATTAATCACATGTACCCTACAAGATTTTCTAAGTACAATTATGAGCAACCTAAGCTATAAGAGGTCCTAAATTATGGAATGCTTTATTAAGTGACGAACTGAAAAATTGTTCTTTTCTTTACCTATTCAAAAAAAATTGAAACAAAAACTTATTAACGATGTTAATGAATTAAATTCTTTTTAAAAATTTTTTCTTTTTCTTTTTTCTTTATTTTTAACAATTATCTTATTAACTCTATAAACTATCCTATTAGCTTATCTGTAGTTTTGATTTTTTTTTTTAATTTCTTTTTACTATTTTCTTTTGATTATAGATTAGTAACTAGTCTTAACATACTTGTAAATAATTGTATATAATTTTTTAAATGGCACAAAGTAATTGTATATTTAACTTTTAATGGTTGTACACGCTTGCTTATGAAAGCACGTCGGGGTGTAGTGATAAGGTAAGTATTGTCTTCTTTTAACCCCGGTCATGTAGATCTTATTTATACTACACGGCATTGTATTCTTTTTTTTTACTGACGAAATAAATAAATAAAAAAAATAATAAAAAGAAAAAAAAATTACCAACTACAGGCCTATATCAGTACTTTCTGTATTTTCAAAACTATTCGAACGTGTAGTTTATAATAGAATCTATGATTACTTCATTAAAAACATTTTTTTTACCCAAATCAGTTTGGTTTTCAAAAAAATCTCTCTTCTGAGCATGCAATCATTGAAATAGTAAATCAAATAACTAATGGTTTTGAAAATAATAAGTTTACTTTAGGAGTATTTCTTGATTTATCAAAAGCATTTGATACAGTGCACCACTGTATTCTCTTAGATAAATTAAGACATTACGGAATAATTAATAAAACTTATTATTGGATTAAAAGCTATCTTACAAATAGAAAACAATATGTAAATAATTCCCAATCTGGAGTGTTAAATGTCATATGTGGAGTTCCGCAAGGATCGATTCTTGGTCCACTTCTTTTTTTAATATATATAAATGACTTCTGTAATGCATCCTTAAAACTTAATTCAGTCATGTTTGCAGATGACACGAATTTATTTCTTACCAACAACGATATCTAGAAATTATATGCGGACATGAACATTGAACTAAATAAAGTAAGTAACTGGTTTAAGGCTAACAAATTCTCACTTAATGCCGAGAAAACAAACTATATACTTTTTTATAAAAAAACACAAGAAGAAAATCTTCCTCTCAAGTTGCCGAACCTATTTATTAATTAAAAAGCAATCCAATATAAGATTCTTGGAATCGTTGTTGATGAAAAACTATCCTGGCTTCCTCATATAATATATATCCAGTCAAAAATTACCAAAATCATGGGTTTAATGTATCGAGTTCGCTCGTACATCAATACAAATAGTCTTAAATTAATTACTTTGGGCTAATTCACAGCCTCATCAACTATGCAAACATTTCATGGGCAAGTACTCAAACAGCAAAACTTAATAAACTTTAAAGCTTTCAGAAACACGCCTGTAGAATCTTTTACTTTAAAAATATGCGGGAACACGCTAATCCCTTGATGAAAGATATGAAAATGATGAATGTATTTGAAATAAATATCTACCAGCATTTAATTTTCACGTATCGCTACAATCACAATATCTCTCCTATAAGCTTTAATAATAAGTTTGGGTTAAATAAAAATGATAACTATAATCTTAGAGCGAATATGTTGAACACATATAAACTGCCTAGGATAATAAATAAATATTCAGAATACAGCATTTTATATCGAGGTCCAAAAGTATGGAATATTTTTCAAAAAGGGTTCAAAGGTACGGTGAGTTCGTTAAGTTCATTCAAGTTTTTAACAAAAAAAGAAATTTTTAAAACCTGTGAAACTTTTTTTGTTAATAATGCTTTGGATAAATTCTCTTAAATAAGTTTTTGTTTTGTTTCTACTTTTGTTTGTTGCTTAACAAATTTTATTAGCGGATTACGCATTTTGTTATGATATTTTATTGAAATTTTTATTTTGTATGTCATATTACGATATTTTAATAAAATCTTGTTAAAGGGGTTCTTTGAAAAGATTGCAACGACGTTCTGTCATCCTCGTCTTCATTGAGCCCCTATCTTTTTTACTTATTTTGTTAAATTTTATATTATGTAGTGGAATTTGTAAAATTCTTATATTATGTAAACAGAGAAAGAAAGAAAAAAAAAAGAAAAAAAAAGAAAAAGAAAAAAAAAAGTATAATTCTCTTTCCGCCGGAATGTATCGGAATTGTTGATAAAAATCCGGCCGGCCGGAATTCAAATTTTCCGTGCCGGTACATCCCAGTTATAACAAAATTAATTTTAACATTGAAAATCTTTTTAAACCTTCTTTATTTCATATTTTTGATCTTTCATGTAAAACAGGTAATGCCCTGAAAAACTAAAAATTGCACAAAACAAACCGATTTTTACGACCGTAGACTCAAATGTTTCTGATTATAAACTAATATCAATCTGATTATAAAATAATATCATCTTACATTGTTTTTCAAAATTGCTTGAAATCAAAGAATGATAGGCTTTTTATACATTTATCTTGAAAAACATGTTATATTCAAAACAATTTAGCTTTTAAAAAAAAGAACCCAACTAAATATGCAGTGATTGAGCTAGTCAATCAAATGTCGCAATCCGTAAAAACATTGAGGTTTTGATTTCCCTTTCAAAAGCTTTTGATACGGTATTTCATAATATACTCATAAAAAACATTTGATCACTAAATCTAATCCTATTTATTAAAATTAATTAATCAAAAAATATTTGAATGAAATGGCTAAATCAAATAATCAATAGTACCAGTTTCAATAACCAGTTTAAACGTTCAATGATATACCATTTTCCTTGTCATAAAATAAAGTAATGAAAATGACAAAAAATGGAGATAAAAAAACAGAAATACTTGAACTAAGACTTTTTTCTCACTATTCTAAAAAAGTTCTACATCAGTACAAAGATAATAATAAGAAAATTATTCCTAAAGATGCGAATCCTCCAAACCGACCTGAAGAGCGCGAGAACGAAGATTTTTGGGCAATAGTAAAAAAAGTTCTTCGTAAGTCAGTTGGAGTAACAAAACATAAAAAGGAATTCCAAAAAAAATGGATTAATGCATCAACCCGTTATAAAATTCGATCTGTTGTCAAAAAGCCCATCAAGCCCCTTAAAAGTAAGTCAAATTCCTAAATAATGTAAACACATTTAATTAAAAAAAAAGTTGAAATAAATAGTTTTAGAGAAATCTCAATTTAAAGTTGACCGGATTTTTCCGTGTCCACCCGATATGTCTCAAAGTTTACTTTAGTGGCTTCTTTTTTTGACCCTAAAGTGTAAGCTACACTGAGACAAATTAATTAAGTACTTTGGCAATTAAAGATTTATTCGTTATAATTTTATTACCAATAGTTAGATTTATAGGAAAAATATTTCTGTCAGTTTATTTCGTACCAATTACTTCCTTAATAATATTCTATACTTCCTTAATAATATTCTATACTTCCTTAAATATATACAATATACTTCCTTAATAAGTATTTTTCCGATTACGTTTATGTTTTTTAACTGCTCGGTATAGTAACACTTTTAAATAACCATCTGAAAAGTACGTTTATAAAATACTTAACATTTTTTCATCTTTTACATATTTTTTTGTCTCTCCTTAAAACAAGGTGTTTATCCTGAGAAACTTAAACTGCAAAGGTCATACGTATTTTTAAATTAGGAGGCATTTATAATCCTGAAAATTACAGACCAATTCCAATTCTCCCTTGCTTCTCTACAATCTTAGAGTAAATTATGTATAATCGGATTTTGACTTTTCTAAATACAAATGATATTTTATATAATAAACAATTTGAACTTCAGCCTGGAAAATCAACCGATCATGCCATTATTATTATTGTTCATGATATATTTAAAGCATTTAACGAAATTAAGTTTTCCTTGGAGTTTTGTAGATCTTAGCAAAGCTTTTAATACGGTAGACCTAACACTCTTACTAAAAAACTCAAAAATTTTGGTTTTAAAAACACATTTTTAGATTGGCTCAAAATTTATTCAAACAATAGAAAATAATTTATATCATATGAAGAAGGAAAATCTTCCCACATGACAATAAATTGCGGTGTTCCCTAAGGTTCAATTCTGGGTCCTCATTTATTTCTTATTTATGAAAACAATTTATTAAACCAAAACTGCTTAAAATCTATTTTTTATTTTTCTCTCATACATTGTTATATAAAGTATGAAAATATTGTTTTGTGCAGCTCTAATGTAAGTAAAATTAAAAACTGTTTAGTAGACAAAAACACGCAGTCAGAATTATATCAAGTGCAGATCGATTCATACATACCAAAGAACTATTTAAAAATCATCACATACTCAATGTTTTTTAATTAAACCTTTATCAAATTCTTATTTTTATCAATAAATTTCATAAAAAATTATTATCTCTAATACTTAGTCCACTTTTCATTAAAGTTAATCAAATGTACCCTACAAGATTTTCAAAGTACATTTATGAGCACCCTAAAATGCATTATTTGGCTACCAAATTTTATATTGCCATTACAGGTCCTAAAATATGGAATACTTAATTAATAACGACCTGAAAAATTTTGTTTGAGTTTCTTTTTTCTTATTCAAAAAGAAACTTAAACAAAAACTTATTAACGATGTTAATGAACTAAATTATTTTTTGACTTTTTTTTTTTTTTTTTTTTTTTTGTTCCTATTTTTCCTTTATTTTGAACGATTATTTTATTTGCTTGTTCTAAAATTCTCTTTAAATTATCCTATTAACTTATCTTTAGTTTTTGGGATTGAGAATTTTTTATTTTATTTTTACAATATTCTTTTAATCATAGCTTAGTAACTAATCTTACCATACTTCTGAATACTTGTATATAATTTTTAAATCTAATTGTATGTTTACCTTTTAATTGTATGTTTACCTTTTATTGGTTGTACAAGATTGCTAATGAAAGCATGTCAGGGCGTAGAGGGGCTTTTAGCATCAGTCATGTAGATTTTATTTATATAACACGGGATTTTTTTTTATTAACTCACTTATTTATTACTTTTTACTTATTTACTCAAATCTAGGTACGAAGTTATAGTTTTAAAGCAAAGCTAGGTTGGAAGTTTTTGTTGCAATCAATTCTTGTGTTTCTTTTAAAAATTTAAGTTTTGGTCGGCAGTAAAATGCTCATCATTTCAATGATAATAGTATTATGACGTCATTATTGTCACAGCCATTACTTGATTTCAATTGAACAAACCCAAATACAAACAGAAATTTATCAGTAGCATCGTAGTTCTCATATTTTTCCATCACATCATTTTTTGCATTTTCATGTTATTGACAAACTACTTCTTGCTCGTGTATTTTGAGAAAATGATTTTTTAATCATCCTTTCCATTGTTTTATTTAATATGGCATGAAATTTAATTTCAGATTGCGTTTCTGACACAGAAATAAAGTTTTTTAGAGAGTAAAATGATATTTTAGATTTACATAAATTATGGTAAGAGGGACATACTATCACATATACATACCACATATACATACCACATATATACATACCACATACTATACATATACATACCACATACTATCCTTTCAGTAACTTTTTCTTTGTTTATAAGAATGATTAGGAATCTACATAAAAAGCTAATGTCCCATTACCACTTAACTGTCACCACAAATCATATCAGTAAATTTTATTTGTTCTATTATTTCTATACTTTTTCTAATAAAAGCTAATGTCTCATTACCACTTAACTGTCTGTCACCACAAATCATATCAGTAAATTTTATTCGTTCTATTGTTTCTATACTTTTTCTAATAAAAGTAGCTACAAACAATGTGCTATTTTGGCAGCATTAAGTCTACAACCCTATGTCAGCACAGGACTTATGCAACGTTATGCATAATTCCTTAATTTCTGTCAACCAACTTTTTTTTTATTAAATTTTTTTTTCATTGTCTGCAGTCAACATCTCATCGAATATAGTGGAATACATCACAGTAAACAAATGATTCATTTCTTAAAATCTTGTTAAATGTTATTACAGACACTATAAACTTGTCGCTTAAATATTATCATAAATGAAATTGTATTTTAACATTACTTTGTTGCTTATGACTTGTAGCTCTGAAATGTTTGTCGAAATTTGTTCTTCAAGTTGTTACCAATTAGGGATTGTTATTGTGAAATATCATTAGTTAGCCAATTCCTTGAACTCACTTTTATCCGCTTAGCTTGGATAAAGCGATTCACTGTGTACTTTTGGGAAAAACGGGAATGCAATATGGCGAAAGCCTTATTTTGGAAAAACCGCAGCCGGGCTTACTGAAAAAAGAGAGACTAAGAAAAAACCGTAACAGTAAAGAAAAAGAAAAAGGATGAAAAAAGCACATGTTAATGATGTTGCAGATGAACCTGAACTGACTTTATGCACTTAGAGTGGGATCGATGTCGATGACCCGAAATAATGTAACTTGAACGTAGGTGTAACCTTTGCAATAAACCATGCCTTCTAAGATGTTCACAGCTATCTGCAAAACTCTGAATTTTAGGCTATGCTTTTCTCTCTACTTATTGCTGTTACAACTCTACCCACATTTTTACTAAATATTTGTTCTGTTTTTTTTCTGTACAAAGTTTCCTGTTATGTGGGTTGCCCTGTAAGTAAATATTTGCAACAAAAAGATATTATACATTTTTTTAGAAAGGGTACCAAACTTGTACATATGTTAAATTTTCAAGAAACTTTTTCCTTTTTTTTTAATCTGAAATCATCAAATTAAAAGTTTAAAAAAAATTAGTAAAAAATTTTTTGAAATAATTTCTCGAAATATTCTTGTCTTGTTTGTACTTTTATATACTTATTTTTAGGCAAAACTATAAATGAATCGCTAACTTGTAAAAAGGGTACGTGTCCTGCAAAAATTCACATAAAATGTCTCCTTTTTCAAGTTAGCAATTCAAACTAGAGGTCACACTATTTATAGTGTTAATGAAAATATGTTATTAAAAGAATGTTGATACATTTTGTGACGTAAATTTTTGCTTTGTTTTTTTTTTTTTTTACATATTTAATTTTTATACAATTAAATTTTATATTTAATACATTTAAAATCGAATATATTAAAGTTCATGAATGATAATACTTGTTTTATTTATATTTAAACTATTTTTTGTTTTCTGTGTATTTAAAGTAAATGGGAACCTTTTTCCACAAGTAATGTCCACGATACTGAATTGAGAATGAAGCTAATTTTAAATTATATCGATGAAACAAAAAAGTTATTTGAATTTCTTGTTGGGTTTTTGTAAAGTGTTTAGTCAAAATAGGATTGAATTTTTTTTTTATAAATGATGAACCTTGCTATATAGTTATTTTGAATAAAACTAGCTTAAGCAGACCTCTGTTCCATATACTGAAACTTTTACTAAATTTCCCTGATGTTCCTAATCCTAAATTACAAATGAAATATATTACAAATGTGCATATTGTACAATACGGAACATTAAATGCCTGATGTGGAATTTTAAATGCCTTATATGGAGTTCTTCAAGGATCAATCTTTTGACCACTCCTAGTTTTAAATTCATGTTAATTACTTTTTTAATGCAGTATTAAAACTGAATTCCATAATTTTTGGCGACAATGTAAAGCTTTTCTTTCCAAAAATGATATTAAATAACAGATATGAATATTAAATTAAATAAAGTAAATATTTGGTTATAGGCAAACAAACTACTAATTAATCTTAGAAAAACAAATTATACTTTTTTCTATAAAAAAAAAAACACAAGAAATAAACCTCTTAAGTTACCTAATCTTCTTTTTAAATGGTAAACTAATTAAAAAGCAAGTCTGTATAAAATTCTTTATTATTCTTATTGATAAAAAGTTATCCTGATTTTCCCAAGTAAAATAAATTTCGTTAAAAAATACCAAAACTATCGGCGTGATGTATAGAGTTTGCTGATATGTTACTATTGGCATGATGTATCGAGTTCACTCTTACGTTAATATGCAATGTCTCAAATTGATAAAAAAAGAATATTTAACTATTTTGTTTACGCCTTCTTCCTTACCGATGTCATGAAATATAGCAAGTGCTCGTTTTGAACCCTGGAACTCCTGCTTATAAAGCAAAGACCACGCCCGCTCATTGGCCTATACATCTAATTTTTATGAATAGATTTTACAACAACCTCATCAACAAGATGTTTGAAATAAATTTAAAGGAAAAGTATAATCTAAGTTTAAATGTAAACAACGCTTATAAAATGCCTCAGGAATGCATTAAACTCACATAATATTGTATAGCATATCATAGACCTAAACTATCGAACGCGTGTTTTTGTTTAAAGAACAATTTTTTGTTATGTATAATTTATACTTATATCCACGCAATATAACAATAAATAAAAAAGAAACTTTTCAGAGATTTATTATTTAGAAATGGTTTACTCCGATAAATCATGGCAATATTTTTTGAAATGCTTTTTTCATTAATCTCCATATGTGTTTTGCTTCGCAAATGTTCATCTAAAATTAGACCTAAAAAGTTTACTGTATGTATGTATCGGGTGGACACGAAATAATCCGGTCAACTTTAAATTGAGATTTCTCTAAAACCATAAATGCTTTTTATTTAAATTTTTTTTAATTAACTTTACTTCTTTATCTTAAATGGTGTTGATAAACTTTTGTTTACAAATTAATGATTCGCAAAATGTTTCGGAAACAAATTGAGGTGCGTAAAAAAGTTGTGAATTTTTTTGCAAAAACTCATCGACTTCACATCGCTTGATTGCTAAACGCACAAATGTTCTAAAATCTACAGTCATGGATATTATAAACAAGTTCAAGACTACTCAAAGCTTCAAAAGAAAACTTTGAAGTGGAAAAAAAAAAACTTTCCATAAATCCAAAATGGTAAAGTTGATTTTAAGTTCAATAGCAAGAAATCCAAACCAGTCATAGCAAGATCTAGCAAGATAATTTAAGACTTCTCGTTCTTATATCAAAGAAGTATTTAAGAATTCTGGAATTAAAGCATTTCTTAAAAAAAACATTTAAGAGAAGTTTAAATTGTAAAATTAACGGAATTCGACCCGCAAAGAAGTTGGTTAAAATAATGGCAGATAAAAATATGTGCATAATTGAAGACGACGAAACATATTGCAAGGCGGATTTTTCACAACTTCCTGGTCAATAATTTTACTATGAGAACAAAGATAAACCTCTCGAAGATCAATTTAAATATATTCGACAAGAAACTTTTGCATTCAAGTTCCTTGTGCGGCAAGCAGTTTGTAACTGTGATATGCAGTCCTCTTGTTTTGTCACTAAGAAGATCTTGACTACCAATCTCTACATCAAAGAATGCCTCCAAAAAAGACTTTTTTCGTTTATGAAAAAAAAATATCATTTTTTATATATATAATATATAAAAAATGTCTCTTTTGGCCCAATCTTGCTGTCTCTGACTATTCTAAAAAAGTTGTAGAGTGGTGCAAAGATGATAATGTGAAAATTGTTCCTAAAGATGGAAATCCTCCAAATTGTCCTGAAGAGCCCAAGATTGAAGATTTTTGGGCAATAGTTAAAGGAGTTCTTTGTAATACAGGTGGAGTAACAAATAATTAAAAGGATTTCCAAAAAAAGTGGATTAATGCCACCAATAAGGTGAAAAAAGAAAAATCTGCGAAATGAAGGCATCAACCCTCTATAAAGTCCGATCTCTTGCCAAACAACACATCAAGACCCTTAAAATTAAGTTGAAATTCTAATTTATGTAAACACGTTTAATAATAAAAAAATTGAAATAAAAAGTCCACCCAATATGTATGTATGTACCTATAATTGTATGTATCTCAAATAATGAACAACAATATTAAAAAATCGTAATTGCTTTAAAACCAATAATTTATTCAATAGTTTTAATGTGAAATAACTTTACAAAAATACATTTAAAAATAAAAAGTCATAATTCAAGTGATTCTGTTTTTTATCTCCATTTTTTGTCATTTTCATTACTTTATTTTATGACATGGAAAATGGTATACCATTGAACGTTTAAACTGGTTATTGAAAACGCCATAAATTAAAGGATTTAACGCACTGTTTAAAAACCCAAGCCACATCGTTATTGTGTCTACTAAGTCTATATCTCCGACTATTTTAAGTGTTCTAAGTATATTAAAAACACAGTAGGGTACCCAACAACATATAAAAGTTATTACAACAATGCTTATTGTTTTCAGTAATTGCAGTTCTTTGATATTTATATCAACTGAAAGACTTGAATTAAAGGTTTTTTGGAACTTTTTTTTACTCATTAAACATGATTTAGGATAATCTTCACTGAAGCTTAAACTACTTGGCGACTGACACTCTATTTTGTTATAGTATCTTGTGTCAAATGGATCTAATGAGTATTTCTCATTTAAAATAATGTTTTTAGCACTTGAACAGTCAGTTTGCTCCATAGATTTTGCTGTTAATTTACGAGAGATATCAGAGTGATATAGTTTTTTGAAAATAAGAAGGTAACAAACAACCATGATAACAATATTAAATAACAGGCCAAACAAAGCAATAGTTATTGTATGCGACTTACTTTTTTGAAAGAGTACAGTACAAACTTCTTTTCCAGGTTCAAATCCTAGTTCACCCCATTTGAATAATGGCGTCAATGAAAAAAATAAAGATATGATCCATACGATTGTAATGCCACATGCAGCACTTTTTTTAGTATTTAAACGATAAGTTTGTTTCACAACAAAAAAGTACCGTTGCAAACTAATACCTGCTAAAGAAAAAACAGATGTCAGAGTTATTGTAAGTTTCATTATAGCAAATGCCTGACATGATTTAAAACCAAACCCCCATTTTGAATTATAAATGCTGATAAATGCAGAAGGTATAATAATTAATGCTTGAAGGAAATCTGCAGCAGCCATATTAAAAATAAATGCATTTTGTAACTTCCTAAGTTTTTTTATTTTTATTCCAGCAAATAAAATCAAAAAGTTTCCTATTAAAGCAGTAATATCAATTATAAACAGGGAAATTATCTTCAACCATCCAATGGAATCCATTATGATCTCAATAGATTGTTGTAATAAGATATTAGGCGAAGTTTCAGTCTTTTATATAATCTCCTTTTAAAATCTTCTTCTCTAAAAATAAAAAAGTTACAAGATAAACAAAATTTTAGTCTTTAACACAATATTCTTTTAGAAACTTCTTTAAAAATGACGGAAATTAATATCTTTATTATTTATTTTAACAATATGCAAAAACAAAAAACAAAACCAAAATTTATAAAAAATTATATTTTTATAATTATTTTTATTTGATATTATATTCGTTTTATTTTTTTAAATATATAAAGTGTCGGGATTTTAATTTAAAAAAATTATTAGGAAATTTCAAAATTTCTGGACTCATTTTAAGATGAGTCCAGAAACTTTCATTTGTGACTATACAGACGGTCAAGGCCGGTCATTGGATATCCTGATGGTCTTTCAACTACATGGGACATGTTGTTTATCTAAATGAAGGTAATAAAATAATATAGGAGAATTTGAATCTGAGCATATTTAGTGACCGTGACAGCACAAGTAATCATTTTAGGGGGGTTATGCAATGTTTAGACATATTTACAACAAAAAAGAATATTTTATATGTCTTTGTAAAGATATATTTTGTTGGGGAATTGAAACACAAGGACATTTCTCCTCTTTGATGTTGGAAAATTCACTTTTTAAGGCGCTATTTATTTGGATATAATATTCGGATTTCAACTGCATTAGTTTAGTGAAGAAAAAATAGACAAACTTTCTTGCTTAGTTTTTAACAACATTTCATCCAGTTTTGCAGTTGTGGAAACTTATATTTTCCACAACTGAGAAACTGGATAAAAATGTTTAAACTGAGTTTAAAAGCATTTATTCACAAACGAAATATTTTAATTGACAAAAGTAGAAATTTAAAATTTTTTTTTTATCAAACATATACCGTAGAAATGGTTAATTACGGAATTTTTTTTACTAAAAATTGAATAACTTGCTTGTAAGAACGATTAAAAAACTTTTTTTTTTTAAATAAACATTACGAAAAGACAATTTGAACATATATATAAAAATATAGTTATTATTTAGTTTAATATTGCTATTAATTTAGTAACAAATAATATACTTTTTTTTTTCTAATTACAAATCACTGGTGGTGAGAACAAAGAGAATGCCAGGTTTTATATCGTGTCACTCAAATGAAACCTTTTTTTATTGAATAGATTTGTCTTATAACGAAGAAAAGAGTTTTTAATTCAAACATGACTAAGGACTAATATATGGCGTTTAGAATATTAAATCGCCTTTCTGGTCTTATCAAATTTTTTATATAATTTTTTCATTTTCACGATAATTAAAAAAAAAATGACATTACCATTATAAAATTAATATACTGAGCATAAGAATCATTGCAGGGCAAAAACGAAAACAGTTTTAGAGTACTGAGAATCTCTTGATTACATTTAAAAAAGAAATTACCCCAATATAAAGATTAGTTTTTGTGCAAACAGTGGTTAGCGCGCATGCCTTAGAAGCTAGAGATCCGCGTTCCAACGTCACTTCTGGGCAAGTCTTATAACATCGGTAAAAAATGAGGCGCGAATTTTCATTCAAATGCTTTTTCGTGGTGCTCTGTGATAAAAGCGTAAGGACTTTTTGGGACATCTAAAATAAATTAATAAAGAAAAAGGTATTTAGTTGCATCTGTCAATTTATTTTCAATTAAAACATAGAAAAATCTGAATTCAAGAACTATTTTTGATTTCTTTTTTTTATTAAATAAAAAGAATTTGTATATTAAAATTTAGTTAAAATCAAAATTTTCTCTATTCTACTGTATTTAAATATAGGTTCATATACAATCTGTTCTTTAAACTATCAAAGTGTGAAGAACAAAAAATTAATATATTTAAATATTAACAAAAAACCTTGTAAAATATAGATTATTTTGGAAAAAGTTTTTTTCACTAAAACATTGTTTTCTTATTAATACAGTTATTAAACCTGTTTTAATTGATGCAAAATTTTATATTAGGTCATTTTGTTAATCAAAATTATTTAAAAAAATAATAATAAAGTCTTCCATTTTATTAATTTATAAAGTTTTTTTATTTTTATAATTATATCTCATATAAAAATTTTGAAGCTTTTTAAAATTAAAAAACATTTAATGACATTTATTTTTAACTCTTTAAATTGAAAAATTTTTGCAGTGTTTGACAAAAAACACTTTTACTTTAATAACAAAAAATTTTATTGTTATTGAATGCTTTTTAACAGCTACAGCATTTGTAATAAGTTTAGTTGTACTTATATTTATAATGTGTATTTAATAAACATATTCGAAATAAATACGACTCAGAATTATGACTTTATTTATCCGTTATAAAATTTAAAACACTTTTTGAAACATTACATTTTTTTTCTCCTGATTTTACCATAAAAGAAAATAGAAAGAAAAAAAGAAAATTTCTAGAAATCTTTTTTGAACAAAAACAATGTTGTTATAACTTTGCCAAATAGGTTGAGTTCTCTTTTTAAAAAATTAAAAATCTAAACAGTCGATGACGTCTCGATTTAAAAATTTATAATCTCATCATTTAAAGGCGAGTTTCCTTTCATCGGGAAAGCGAACGGGAACGAAAAAAATAAACTCGTGAGCATGCGTAATTTAAGTTTTAATTTGTGAGAAAGACAACTGCGCATGCTTACGTGATTATTTTTTCGTTTCCATTCCCGTTCCCGTAGAAAATGGATGAGTGGAAACTGGGATGCGTAGATTATCGGAGATTAATTATACCAATAGTTATATATTGCTGAATAGTTCTAGTTCTATATACTACCTAGCATGTGTTGCTGGTTAGTATATTGGCGCAGCTATATTAAATGAGCCGTTAAAAAACCGTAATTTTTATTAATTAAGCCACCAAAAAGATACGTTAAGAATTTTAACATTGGACTAAATAAATTGTGATGATTGCATTGAACAAACAAATAATTTAAAAATTTAATTCCGTTTATTTTAATAAAATAGCAGCAAATAAAACTTATTGATAGCTAATCAAAACTCATTATCTGTAAGTTATCGTTTTGTCATTAACTTAGAAAAAAGGTTTGTTTCATTCGTGTAGTTTTATTCGTGCAATTTTATTCTGTGTTGTATGTTGTTAAAAGTTTGGTTTTAATACTTCTATATGTTTTGAGAATTTAATACTTCTATATGCTAGTTTTGAGAATTTAATACTTCTATATGCTAGTTTTGAGAATTTAATACTTCTACATGCTAGTTTTGAGAATTTAATACTTCTATATGCTAGTTTTGAGAATTTAATACTTCTATATGCCAGTTTTTTTTCCATAAAATCAAAAGTAAAAGTGTTTTTTTAATGAAAAAATTTAATTTTGTTCAATGTAAAAAAAAAAAAAATGTAAAAAAAATTGTGAAAAACAACTTGTAATTCTTACAAACCAAATTATTCCAAAAACTACGCAAGTAAAATTTTAACCTTCAATAAAACATGTTTATCAACAGTATAATGTTTAACAAACTTTTTTTAAAGTTTCGATTTCGATTTCGACTTTTCCATTTATTTAATCCATTAAAATAAAATTACTTTACGAAACTTCTCAAATTTAGCGTGTTTCTCTTTTTTAAAATAATAAATTGTTAAATCTTAATATTGGTTAATAAAGCCGTATAACTTTTTTGTTGTTTTATGAAACTTAAGTGACGCAGAGAGTTACAATTATATTCCATTACAAAAAAAGCGGTTGCACAAAGGTACCTTAATAAGAACCTAGGTTCTTACAAATGCTAAAAATAAAAACAAAAATAACGCTAAGCAATCATTTAAAAAATAATAATTATTATTATTATTGTGCTAGCAACAGTTTTGTTGTTGTTTTTTTGAAATATAAAAATTGAAATTTAAAAATTATTTTTTTTTAAATTTAAAAAATCAATTTTAAAAACACAAAATTTTACTTGGTCATCAGTAAATAAATTTTATCGGTATATAAACTTTACGTGGTCAACAGTAAATAAATTTTCTGTGGTCATCAGTAAACTTTTACTTATTATTTTACATTTCTCTTTAATGAGGTTTTCAGTCAAAGTTGTATTTACTTCAAGTTTTTTGAAACTGCTCTTATAAGTGTTGGAAAAGTAGGGATGTACCGAAAACTCATCTTCGGCTAAAGCCAGGAGTTATGTTTGCCGAATCATCGGCTTTGGCTAATTATTTTTAGTAATTAAAGTTACTTAACCTTAGTTTTTAATAATTGTAGAAATAAAGTAAAATAGTTGCGTAATTTTGTTGTAGAGCAACCTTTGCTGGAACTAATCAGTTTTTATTTTGACAACAATTGTTTTACAACATAAAATTCATTATACAACCGACGTTAAGTTGCATCACTTACACTAGTTTCCACTGTAAAACAAGTTTGTTGTGCAACTATTGAACGACTTTCCCACAACAATTACAAACAAAATGTTTAAGTAACTGGTATATTATTTATTAAATTTAACGCTTTAGTCTTGATAGGTTAAAAAAATTAAATGCAATATTATTATTCAAAGTAGAATATAAAGAGGTTCAAAGCTTTAAATTTACTTGAATGGGCGTGAAACTCAAAGCTGTCTTTTTTTATATTTGTAATTTGAAGTTAAAAGAAACAGAGTTTTGCCTGAGTATGAAGAACAAACTACGTTTTAAAATTAAAATATGCGTAATTTCATCGAACAATTCTCATTTAATTAGTAATAGACTAATATCTTCTATTAATATTATTAAATCTGCTCATTTGTACTAACTGTTTTTACTATACTTTTAAGTTCAAATTAATGTATAGTTTATAATTTGGCTTGTTTAAATTGATGCGATAAAGTGAATCAAGTTCCGTAACGTATGCATTTATTTATTCACTAAGTGTTAACGTATGCATTTATTTATTCACGTAACGTATGCATTTACTTATTCACGTAACGTATGCATTTATTTATTCACGTAACGTAATCATTATTTATTCACGTAACGTATGCATTTATTCACTAAGTAGTAATTACTAAACACAACTATTAATTAGCAAAGAGTATATTATTTATATATTATTTAAAGTTCAAATCTAATTTTGTAGATACTTTAAAGATTTTTAAAACTTTAAATAGTGCCAGTGCCCAAATGTTAATGGATTCAAAGTTCAAATTAGAATATTCAATATATAAACATAAATTATAAGAACTGCAGAGTCAAGTGTAGACTTTACATTATATCTTGTATTATTTACTTAATAAGTAATGACGTACTAATTAGTAGTTAATTAAAGTAATAAATTAGTTGCTAGTAACTTCTAACTACACACATAAAAAATTCATGTCTATACGCAACTGCCTGTAATTCTTTCCTTGTGTGACTATATATATATTTTTAGAATTATATGTAGATCAATGGTTGAATTAAACAATCGCGATCTGCAAAATCTGCAAAAATATCTGGTCTTCAAAATTTTAGTTAATGCAAAGCCGTGAACTTTGTTTTCAAGGAGCAAATTATTATAAGTTTATAAGCGAAAAAGTTATAAAAAACTAAGCACAACAATAAACTTACGACTACAAAAGTAATAACAGTCAAGTCACTAACTGCATTATAAAAGTAATAAAACTATAATAATGTTTTTACTTTTACACTTATAACTTTTAAGGTTTTAAATTTTGAAACCAACCAATAAAAAATATTTTTTTGGTTGATTTTAAAACTAATACGCGTTTTTACGGACCATTAGTAACGTTTTTCGTAATGCTAAACTTTTTATACAGTACGTTTTTATCAAGTTGTTTAAGTTCCTTATTAAGTTTTAAGCATTATTTGAATACCCACTCTATTTTTCTAGATGCTTTTCTACTTGAATTAAAATTTGGGATTACTTATGTTACTTATACAAATAATGAATTATAAAAATTATAAATGCGTTATAAAAGTAATAACACTATTATAGTGTTATATATATATATATATATATATATATATATATATATATATATATATATATATATATATATATATATATATATATATATATATATATATATATAAAAGTGAGCAATTGCGCATATAAATATGCTATAGCAGATAAAATAATTCGAATAATTTATAAATTGCCTTAACTACACCGAACTTAAACATCATAAAGCGTTCATAACGTTCAAAAAACGTTGAATGGATGTCTTTTTATGAGAAAATGCTTTGTTTGTTTTTTTAATTAGTAATATAGTTAGATAGATACACAAGATAGCAAATTTTAGCTGTATAAAAATAAAGTTTCGGCTTCAGCAAAGTGGCTTTGGCAAATTTTGGGCTTCGGTACATTCTTACTGAAGAGAGTGACTAAAGCAAATTAAAACAGACACAAACAACAGACTGCTGAAAACAAGTTAAACAGACACAGAACAATAGACCGTTGAAAACAAGTTAAACAGACACAGAACAAAAGACCTTTAAAAACAAATTAAATATTTTTTGTCGCCCTAATTAATAAAATACGAGAATAGTAGACAATGTGTGAAAATATTTTTTATATAACTTATATAAAAACTACTAAAAAATCAATTGAATTCAAATTGAGTATGCAAAAACAGAACTTTTTTCAAAATTTAGACAATGGGTTTATTTCTTTCAAAAACTAATATATTGTAACAAAATATATTGTAAAAATATATGTAAAAAAATATATATATGTAAAAAAATTTATTGTAACAAATTGCAACATCTATAAAAAATGGTGGCGTAAACTTTGTTATCAAAATGTCTTTTTAATTTTATGCTTTAATAGTAATTTTTTACTTTAGATGTGCAGTTGTGTTGCAATTGATGTGCAATTCTACACCAGCATTTATCAGCAATTGCGAAAGTAGTTTAACAAATATATTGTATTATAACATTAGTTAACAAATATATTGAAAACAAAATATAACACTAGTTTAACAAATATATTGAAAACAAAAAACTTAACGTTTACTTTAACATCCAAATCTTTGCTCGTGAATGTCTGAAAAATTACTTTTTAAGGCGCCAACTAAAAAGTCAGTTTTACATAATATTACTATTAGCAATTCTTTAGACACTCCACTAAAAAACGATATTAGAATAAAGATTTAAAAGTTTGTATTGATTTCAACTGCATTAGTTTTGTGGAGAAAAATTAGGCAAATTTTCTCGCTTAGTCTTTAAATAACATTTTATCCAGTTTCTCAGTTGAGAAAAATATTAATTTCCACATCTGAGAAACTGGATATAAATGTTAATTACTTTCAAATTTAGTTTAAAAGTAATTTATTCACAAATGGAATATTATAATTGACAATGGTAGGAATTTCCTCTAACATGAAATTCAACAAAAATTTTTTATCAAGCATATTCCGTAGAAATGGTTAATTACGGAATTTTTTTACTAAAAATTAAATTGTTAGAGTGATTAAAAAACTTTTTTTTTTTAAACAAACTTTATGAAAAGATGAGTTAAACTATATATAAAAAAATAATTTAATTAGTTTAATATTGCTAATAATTAATTACAATTTTTGTTATGTTTTTAATTACCAATCACAAATAACGAAAAAGTGACCGCCAGGATTTACGTCGTGTCACTCAAATGAAATCTTTTTTATTTAAGGCTATTTGTTTTGTAATAATAGAAAAAAGTTTTTTTAAATCTATACAAAGTGCTGAGTCATAATTGGGGCAAAACGGTAAAATTGAAGGTATCTTAGCCCATTCAAACAAGATGCACTTTAATTTTTTTTTCAATTTAAGAGTTTTATAAAAATAGAAAAGAGTGTTTATAAAATCGGAAAAAAATGAATAGTCTCAAATAGAGTAAAAAGTAAAAATGAGGGACCTAAGTCCATTTAAGTATTTCAGATACCTATTAAAAAAAAAAAAGAATATGAAATTTAAATTAAAAAATATGAATAACAAAAATATGATATAAAATAATAAAATTAATAAAAATAAATATAAAAAAGTTACAAAATAAATAAATTTCAAATAATTCAAACAAAGTTTAAAACAGCAAAAACATTTTAAAATATTTACAATACTAATGTATATTTGTACATAAACCAACAAAAATTGAATAATTTTCTATCCTGGTTAAGAGTAGCAAGAGAATTTTCTTATTTAAAAGAAAGTTGAAAAAAATGATTTTCTCAATTAAAAACATTCTTTTGCTGTTTATATATATATATATATATATATATATATATATATATATATATATATATATATATATATATATATATATATATATATATATATATATATAATATATATATATATATATATATATATATATATATATATATATATATATATATATATATATATATATATATATATATGTATATATATATAAATATATATATATATATATATATATATATATATATATATATATATATATATATATATATATATATATATATATATATATATATATATATATATGTATATATATATCTGTTAAGGCACTTATCGATGACAAGATCTTATGATCTTCTGCGAGTAACCGCGTTCTTATTGTAACGTTAACAAAATTTGTAATGACTATATGTATTTTATTCATTCTTATATTGTAAAATTCATTTGGAATAAATAAAAAGAAAAAAAAAAGAAAAAAAAAAGTAGCACCCAAAAATTAACTCTAAATTAAGCTCTTCTTCCATTAAAAGTAGCTACAGAGTATACTCTTTTAGATGTTAAAATCTATTCTTTGTTGGTTTAAATTTAAATAAATCTCTCCACACTGTTCAAACTATCTTTGGAAGATAGAGAAGAGTCTTTTAATCTCTACATCTCAGTTTTCCCAATTTAGAACTATAGTTCAGTGTATAACAGACTTTAAAATATGAAAAGATTTTTATTTATGTCAAACTGTTACAACTGAGTATACGTTAGCATTAGCTTAATTAAAAAACTTCTTCCAATTCACCAAATAATAAGAATATATTCACCCAATAATAAGAATATTATCCAAGTTTTATAAACAATTTACAGTTTGCTGAACAATGTGAAGGCTTCATTCTAAATTTAAACCTACATAGAACAGATTTAAGCATGTAGAAGAGTGTACTCTACATCGAAAGCAACTCTGTAGCTACTTTTAATGGAAGAAGCGTTAAATTTAGCGTTATCTTTTACATGCTTTTCTAGAGCAGGATAAAAAATTATTTGATTTTTGTTGGGTTATGTACCATATATACATTTTTTTTAACTTTATTTTGTATTTCGCTGTTAAAATAAATTACAGATGAGTTTTGCATGGTAAATATCAACAAATAAAATATTTTAAAAACAGACCGGAACTCAAAGAAGATATGGGTGATGCAATATCACCTCAATCTTTTCATAGAGCCCTTAATATTATAAAATATTGTCAAAAAAAGTTAAACAAATCCATAAAAATATAAAAGTAATAAAATAAAAAATATAAAATAAACTAAAGATATAATAAGAAAGCAAATTATTTTTACAATTACAATGATATTTTGCAATAACTATATTGCAAATTTAGGTATTTAGAAATAAATACAAACATATTAACAAAGATTTAATAATTAATACATTAAAGACACATATATCATTATATATACTTTCAATAGTTACTACAAAGAATAATAAGTAAAATTCATTTGATTAAATTTTCAAACCTTTTTTGAAATTATTATTCTGCAAAATTAAAAATGTATTTTTTTGCTTGAAACTTAAATGAGTTTAATGATTTTTTTTGGCTTCTTTAAAGAAGATTTTCTTTTTAAACTAGCAATTCGTAATTTAAAATTCATAATAACCCCTGTTTTTACAAAAATATACATTTAACAGATTTTTATATGTAATATTTATTCAAAACGCCTACGCAAAAACTTACTTCGGTTAATTAAAAATAGTTTTTTTATCTTCTAAAATACTTTAAAAATCCACACACACACACACACACACACACACACACACACACACATATATATATATATATATATATATATATATATATATATATATATATATATATATATATATATATATATATATATATATATATATATATATATATATATATATATATATATATATATATATATATATGTATATATATATATATATATATATATATATATATATATATATATATATATATATATATATATATATATATATATCCATCATGGTGAAAAATTAAAAAACACTTAATTCACAAAACAAAATATTAGCAAACAAAATATAACTTATTTTGTTCAACCTTAGAAGTTTTTTTCTATTTTTTTTTTTTTTTTTATTGAGTTACTTTGAGAAAAGAATGTGAAACAAATTTCCTTACTTAAAAACTTCTGCCAGTTAACTTCAAAATACTTGTTTCATTTTCTTTTTTTAAATCTTATAAAATGTTTTGTATTTGTTGAAACAAAATCTTTTCAAATCGGAACAAACAAAAGAAATTTGTATTAATCTTAAAATTTTATCCGGACAATCCTACTTTAGATATAATCAGATAAATATATTCAAATACTTTTAATAAAAGAAATAATAACGCATCAATATATATATTTATATATAAAAAACGAAGTGCTTACTTTCCTTAAAAGTTAAGGGAAAAATTATTCAAGTATATATTTAAGAACCTTAATATATTTTTTTATGTTTAGAAAACTACAGAGATGTTCGGAAGAGTGGGAAAAAACGGACCACTAAGCAAAACAATGAATAATAACGCAGCCGGTTTATAGGAGTTTAATCTATAAGATTAATAACAGTCGTAAAATCTTAAAAAATTAGAACAAGAGTTTTTTCTGAATTTTTAAAAACTGATTTCGTTTTACAATAAAAATTTTACAATAAAAGATCACAATAAAAAGAGGGATACTTGATAAGAATGATGTTGTTTGAACTTATTTCCATATACAAGACATTTATAGATATGGTATACACAAACTTCCATTGATGGTATAATTTGATATGGTATACACAAACTTCCATTGATGGTATAATTTGTTTTTTTACCTATCAAAGATGTAAATGCTGGGGTAGTGTAACCTATAAAGCGCCATTGGGAAGAGAATAGTGTTTTCTAGTGCAGGCGCGGAGTAAAACTATAGGAGGAGTTATAATCAGTAATTACATCATTATAATCGTTGTTCAATTCTTTTTTAGAGCATAACGACATTTAAAAATAGCGACAAAATTCTTTTATGCTTCAGTATTTAAATTAATTAACGCAACAAAGTAGTCGTATATTGTTTAGATACTAGTGTTGGGAAGGTAAAATTTACTGGAGAATTTACCGGAAAATTTTGAAAATTTACCGCCTAGTAAATTTAAAAATTTTTTTTCCCTTATTTTAATTTTTTTTTGAAAAAAAAAATTTTTAGAGGGAAAATTTACCCTCCTCTATTAAAAATCGATAACAAAATACAATCCACAAATTATAGCTAATGAGTTTAATAAATATTTTGTTGAAATTGGTCCAACCCTATCAGATAAAATTCCAATTACCAAAACTTCTTTTCATGATTTTTTAGCACCTCTTGATAAAGGCATTTGCTCAGATGAACTATCGTCCAAATTATCCTTTGAAGAGTTTGAAAAAGCTTTTAAAACCTTAAAAAAAAAATAAAGCAACTGGGCCTGATGAAATAACCGGAAATATAGTTATAGATTGCTATGAACAAATTAAAAATATTCTTTTTAAAATCTACAAAGCATCCATCCAACAAGGAATTTTCCCTGAGCGCTTAAAAATTGCTAAAATTATTCCAATTCACAAAGAAGGCGACAGATCCAATATCAATAATTACCGCCCCATCTCTATCCTATCTGTATTCTCCAAAATCCTAGAAAGAATTATGTTTAACAGAGTTAATAATTATTTTAATTACAATAACCTACTATACAATAATCAATTCGGCTTCAAAAAAGATAGTTCAACTGAGCATGCCATTATTCAATTTGTACGCAACATCTCCAAATCCTTTGAAAAAGCTCAATATACATTAGGTATTTTTATAGATCTATCAAAAGCATTTGATACGGTTGACCATAATATTTTAATACAAAAAATGAAATATTACGGTTTAAACAATAATACTTTAGCGTGGTTTAAAAGCTATTTAACAAATCGTAAGTAAGTAGTCTATAGTAATAATGACGTTCAAAGTGGATCCTTAAATATAACCTGTGGTGTTCCACAAGGTTCTATTCTTGGACCGCTGCTATTTCTTATATATGTCAATGATCTAAACAAAGCCTCTAACCTGATGAGTATTATTTATGCCGATGACACTAACTTATTTCAATCCCACACTGATGTTTACAAACTTTTCTTAAAAACTAATAATGAACTTATAAACATTTCTAAATGGTTTAAATGTAATAAATTAACGTTAAATACTAACAAGACTAAATGGATTCTTTTTCATTCCTTCTCAAAAAAACGTTCTTTACAAGATATTATGCCTCAAATTTATATTGATGAAACTCTAATAAAAAGAGATTCTGTTATAAGATTCCTAGGTGTTTATCTTGATGAGAATATTACTTGGCATTTTGTATAAAGCCCGACCTTACTTAAGCAAAAAAAGCCTTACGCAGCTCTATTACTCATTCATACACAGCTATATAAACTACGCAAATATTGCATGGGGTAGTACCGAAAAAAGTAAACTACAACGTCTATATCGCCAACAGAAACATGCAGTTTGCGTGATTAATTATGTGGATCGCTCTACACATTCAAAGCCTTTCTTTGATGAAATGAAAATACTTAATGTCTACAAACTTAATGTTTTCAATGTTTTATGTTTTACTTATATGTGGAAAAACAATTTATCCCTACCTGTTTTTAACGACCTTTTTACATTAAAATTTACTAATAAGTACTCACTAAGAAATAAAGATTTGCTAAATGAACCATTTTGTAG
The DNA here is from genome assembly GCF_022113875.1 of Hydra vulgaris. Classification (NCBI taxonomy): domain Eukaryota; kingdom Metazoa; phylum Cnidaria; class Hydrozoa; order Anthoathecata; family Hydridae; genus Hydra; species Hydra vulgaris. The sequence continues at coordinate 57,279,034 of NC_061161.1, forward strand.
AACAAATTTTAATAAATTTTGTATTAATTAAAGAGCACCTTACCTTTGGAATAAAATAGTTCTGCCTAATTTTGATCCTTTTATCCGTTTTTCTGTTTTTAAAAATGAATTAAAAAAATTCATTCTTGCTATGGATGACATTTTAAGTTACTATTAGCTTGAAGTATAAACTTGGTTTATGAGATTTATAATAATATTTATATCAATAAATTTGTTTTCTTTAATTTATATTATTTTCTTTAATTTATATCAGATCTATAAAATTTATTATTATGGATTATTTAACAGATTTGTGAGAATTATTATTACAGATACGTGATTAATATTATGAATTTATTATTATATATTTATTATTACGGCCGTTTTTGGATTTATATTTTCAGTTTTTATGGTATGATAAAATTGTAAAGATTCTGATGATAAGATCAGTAGATCTTCTTTCAGAAGCCTTGTTTTCTTTGTTCTTGTAAAATATAGTATTTATTTTACGGCAAATGTAAACAGAAAAAAAAAAAAAAAAAAAAAAAAAAAAATTTACCGGTAAATTTTACCGGTAAATTTTAATTCAAATTTATTGAAAAATTTACATCACTATTAGATACCAAGTTTAAAAACCAAAACTTTAAAAAGTCTTTATACTTATAAAAATTTATAACTGATGAAGTATTTTATACTTTTTATTATCAAAATGATTCTGGAATTAAAATTGCTTTATAACGTAAAGAAAAAAGTTTCTCTTAACTTTGTGTAAAGTTAATTGAGTCGCTAAACCATTAAAACTTATAATAGTGAAAATTACAAAATTACTAGCAAATCATTAATGGTTAGTTTTTGTTATCGCTTTATTTTTATAATTTGAACCATTTTTTATTTTCTGATGCTTTAATTACATTTTATATTCTTTTAAAAATAACGTAGGTTTAGTATTATCAGTACTACTAAATTAACTATCAGCGGTTGCGGCGGCTTTTTATCATGTTTGAAAAAGAAAACTTTCAGATGCTCAGGGCCGGCGACACGGGTTTTGAAGTGGGGAGGCACAATCATCAATTTGTTAAAAAATGTTTTTTATATCAAGACTTTTTTTTTTAAAAAAAAAAAAAAGGGCCTTTAGAAAAAAATTGGGGGGAGGGGGGCCTGGACCCCCAGTGTCGTCGGCCTTGATACTTGCTGAAAAACTTGCTATGGTTGTAGCTTAAAAGAAAAACCTTAAAACTTAAGGTTTTAACACTTAAGGTTTTTATTATTTTATATCAAAATAACTCTTTATTTTAAAAATAAAAAAAGGAAAATAATAAAAAAAATGATGTCCTAAATGCCTGAGATTGATAGAAATCTTATGGTAACTCTTTGTGTCTTTGTTGAGATTGATAGAAGTCTTATGGCAACTCTTTGTGTCTTTGTTGAGATTGATAGAAGTCTTATGGCAACTCTTTGTGTCTTTGTTTAATGATCCAATGAGCACCTTTCTTATATATGTTTATGTCTTATGACAAACATTTTTTGTAAACAGTTTGTTGCATTTGCATTCTCAATTTTATTTTTTGAAAAATAAATTGTATTTATCTCATTGTTCATTTTGTAGCAGAACTAATAATAGCTGGATTTCTTGCTTGTTTTAAAATTTTGTTTTTTTATTTAAAAGATAGAAAATCTCATACAAGGCTTGATATTTTCTTACTTTTAAAATTGTAGAGAAAAATAATTTTAAACCAGCTAATTAAGAATCAGCTAGATTATTTCAATACTATTTCTAAAATTGCATCAAAAGGAGGCACTTCTAGCAATTGATAAAGATTACTTCATTCTTCTTTAACGCATAATAAAAATTAGAAAAATATTGTTTATAAACCTTTATATCTTTTTACAACTTATTATTTATAACCCTAACGCGGAGCTTCTATTCATCTATTATTTTTTCTCTTTTTTATTCTGGTATATTACTAATTTTGATATAATTTATTAAATTTATTATTTTAAACTGAAATGTTTCAATAGTATTCTCTCTATCACTATTGTTGTTATTATTACTATATTTTTATCATAATGAATTATTGTTGTTGTTATTATTTCTGTTGTTATTATTTTTGTTGTTATTATTATTATAACCAGTGCCGGATCAAGGGAGCTAGGGGGGCTATTGCCCTAGGCCCCGCAAATTTAGGGGCCCCCAAAAAATTTTGAGGCCTTTTTTTTTTTTTTAAAGTAATTTTTAGGCTCTGGCCCATAAAAAGGCCTCTAAAAACAAAAATAGCCCCGAGCCCCAAGAAGTCTTAATCCGCCACTAATTAAAACTAGTTTTAATTAGTGGCAGATAAAAAAACTTAAAAACTATGGAATCAGCGGAAATTTATTAAATTTGCTAAAAAGCTATCTAAGCAATCGGAAACAGTTTGTACAAATTGACGTATCCTCTTCAACAAGTTTACTAGATATAACATGTGGTGTTCCCCAAGGGTCTATTCTAGGGCCACTACTTTTTCTCATTTATGTTAATGATTTGCACAATGCCTCAAGTTTGAAGACAGTAATGTTTGCTGATGATACAAATCTTTTTCTATCCGGTAAAAATATCATTACACTATTTAATGAAATCAACATAGAGCTAATTAAAATTTCAAATTTGTTTAAGTCAAATAAACTATCCATAAACTTGGAAAAAACTAAATGGAGCTCTTCTGTGGAACAAAATAGTTTTGAAAAATTTTGATTTTTCCCAAAGTTGGAGTTTTCTTACTTTTAAAATTAAGTTGAAAAAAATCTAGTCAATTGATAATATCTTTGAGTTCTTTTGAGTTTATACCTTTTAAAAAGGTGTGTGGTTCCTGAATATATTGTTTTATTTTGAAATATTTAGTTTTATATATATTTTTTATGTTTTTAAACGTTATTTTATATTTTGAAATATCTGGTTAAATTTAAATTTTATTTGAAATTTTCGATTTGAAATTTAAATTTTATTTGAAATTTTATATGAAATATCTGGTTAAATTTAAATTTTATTTTTAAACGTCATTTATTGTAATTATTTAACTGGTTTTATTTTTACTGTATTGTTAAACGGTTCTCAGTGACAGGATCTTACGATCCTCTTTGAGTCTCCGTGTTCTGATATTTAATGTACAACGATATTTATACCATAGTATATTGTAATAAGAACAAAAAAAATAAAAACAAAAAAAAAAAGAAAGTTTTTTACTATTATTTTTATATTATTATTGTTGTTGTTAATGTTGCTATTATTATTATTTCTAATGTTACTATTATTGTTATTATTATTATTATTATTATTATTATTATTATTATTATTATTATTATTATTATTATTATTAATATTATTATTATAGTATATACTTTTTATAATCGCTACTATTTTTTTTTTATTACTATAATCACTACTATTACTTTATTATTCCTACTTGTATTATAATTATTATTAATATCTCAATCTTATTTTTATTTAGTCAGACAGGTGATTACTTTATATTAGTACAAATTACGATTTGTAAATATCCTTGATATATATAACAACTATATTCAGAATATATTTGATTTGATTTGATTTGGTTTAATAACTTAAAAAAAGTCTAATAAAACTTTCTTATTGTTTATCATAATCTTTAACTTATTTAAAACTGTTACCGAAGCCATCATAGAATCATTATATCATAGATCCATAGTATCATAGATTCATAATAAAATCCATAATAGATTCAAATTTACATTTGAGTATTTAAGTCTTGTAAAGCTGTTATTTTTATTAAAACCAATAGCATTAAACGCCAGTCACGCTAACAATGCCCATGAGTTATTTCTAGCGTTATATTGTAAGCAATAAAAAAACAGTGTTTAAAAGTTATATATAAATTTAATATATATATATATATATATATATATATATATATATATATATATATATATATATATATATATATATATATATATATATATATATATATATATATATATATATATATACAGTAAAATAAATAAAAATGATCTATTTATTCAACTATTTATCACACGCAACGTGATTAATCATTTTTTTAAACGTGATTTCTCATCTTTTGCCAGTACAAATTCATTTAAAAAATAGTTAGTATGCGATAGTATTTAAAACAGTTTTATGGATATACTTCTACATTTTTTTTTTTCATAAAATTTTCACAACTACATATTAATTACAAATTTTTTTACACTAAATTTTTTACACTTTTTTACTTTTGCAATAAAATAAATAAAATATACTTCTAATTCAAAAAAAGTAATATTTTACAAAATACCGTTAAGATAAACGTAGGAAGCAATAATTAAATATGCTATAACTTGATAAGGGTTTTGACTGTTGAAGGGAACTCGTAGAAGACTGAGATTAGTCTTATCATCGAGAACCTTGGGGTATTGCATAAAGTACACATATAAACATTATAATTCTCTTAAAACAAATCTTTTAAATGTCATTGATATAGACTTTTTTTTCTTTTTATTATACTATGTATGATGTTAGTGTTGTGGTTTATAAAAATAAGCTTTATTTTTTAATTAAAAAAACTATATTTTCATTTTTGATTGATTGCTGATTGTTTTAATGTGAGCGTAAATATTAATTTATCATTAGAACTAAAACATTTCTAAGTAATTATCTGTATTGAGAACATGATTTTTTAGTTTTGACTTTAAAGAGGTTATATTGTCAGCAAGAGAAATTGGGGTATAATTCGAAATTAATTTGTTATATAAATAAGAGTCGCGATAAGAAATAGAAAATTGAAAATTTTTTTTGCCTTTTCCGGGGTACAATAAAGTTACCAGTTGCTCTTGTGTTAAATTTGTTGATATTAGATTGAAAGAAATTTTCTGTAAATCAGTTTGGAACTAATCCTAATTTGTATTTTAGCATGAACAATATATTAGGATAGATATTAATTTGGTAAATGTTTAGGGCTTTCATTTCTTTTAATAGGGGTCAGTTTGTTCTTATGATGTATTATTCTAGAGGCATGTTTTTGTCGTCGATAAAGGGACATTAACTTTGTCTTGCGTGTGCTTTCCTAAGCAATGTTGGCATATGTGATAAAAATGGTCTAGCTTTGAAAAGTATACCAATACTTTAGTGATATTTTAGTGTTTATGGCATTTATATGGGCAGTCCATGAAATTATTGTTTGGGTTCTTTCAATTTTTTTGTGTTCGATACTAAGTGAGGGTAGAATTGATGGTAGTTTATTTTTTTGTTTCTTTGAGTGAAATAAAATATTTTTAGTTTTTTGTGCGTTTAATGATAACATGTTAGTACTGAACCATATTTTAAGTTTTTGAAGCTCAATGTTGACTTTATCAAAAAGATCATTGATAGAGCTAGATGAGTAAAATAGATTGGTATCATCTGCAAATATTATACAATCGAGATTTGTAGAGGCTTTAGGGCGATTGTTAATGTAGATAAGAAATAATAAAGGTGAGAATAGATCCCTGGGGGACACCACATTTTATTTTTAATAACTTTGTTTTACATGGTGATGTTTAATTGTGATTGAGTCATTGCAGACTGGAAAATGATAACTCCGCTGTTGCTATCATAAAGTTTTTTCAAAACTGTTTAAAAAATGGAGGGAAGGAGAGGGTGGGACTAAATGCAGTCTCCGCTCCCTCCCCTTGTATTTTAGTTGGAGGGCCTACCGCCCCCTTCACCCCCGTCCCCTTCGCCCCTGTTCCTACGCCAGTGTATATATATATATGTATATATATATATATATATATATATATATATATATATATATATATATATATATATAATACATACATACACACACACACACACACACACACACACACACACATATATATATATATATATATATATATATATATATATATATATATATATATATATATATATATATATATATATATATATATATATATATATATCGTTAAACAAGATAAAATATTGCTAATACGATTAATGTAAGATATCTAATTTGAAAAAAAAATCTTAAAATTAAAATATCGTAACCTATTATTTTCAGACAATACTAACGTATTTTATTTAATTAAAAAACTAATATTTTATTTGAAACAATAAACAAAGAACATGATAAACTAAGTGAATGGTTTATAGTGAATAAATTATCTATAAATATTCATATATATATATATATATATATATATATATATATATATATATATATATATATATATATATATATATATATATATATATATATATATATATATATATATATATATATATATATATATATATATCATGAAAAAAACTTCCTAACCTTTTTGTTAATAATTGTTAATAATTCTTGTATCATCGTTGATTTTAGGTCTTATTTTAGATAAAAATGTAAAGAAGAGGGGCACATAAATATAATCTACTATACAAAACTAAGCAATTGTTAGACCAAACTTGTTTGAAATGTATTTATTTTTCCTTTACTTATTGCTACCTAAATTATGCAAACGTGTCTGGTGTAGTATTAACGTAGCTAAAATAAATAAACTGTTAAGTAAGCAAAATCATGCTTTAAGAATAATTAGAAATGTAGATCGCTTCTCACACACTAAATTGCTATTTCAATAAATTAAATATTCTCAACGTATTTCAACTTAAAGTTTATCATATTCTTATTCTTACGTTCAATATTTGATATTGAAAATATGACACCCATCATGTTTAACTCAATTTTTGAAAAAATAAATCATTTATATCCAACACGTTTTTCTGTAAATAATTACGTTTAACCTACAATCTACTATTCCGCTACTAAGTTTTCAATTTTAAACAGGTCCTAATCTATGGAACACGCTTTTGAATAATAAGCTAAAACACTATTTCTTCTTTTAAAAAAAATTTATAAACTTAAGCAAAAAATTTGATAAATGACAACTAAAATGTTGTCATTAATCAAAATTTTTTGCTTAAATTTATAAGTTTAAAAAAAAAGAAATAGTTTTTTAGCTCATTATTCAAAAACCTGTTACATAGTTTAGGACCTCTGTAAAAAAAAACGTATGTGCTTTATGGACGACCCCTTAGTATATTTCGAACTTTTTTTTTTCTTTTTTTTTCAGTTTTCAAAGTTAGTCGTTTTACAATAAAATAAAGTATTAAAACTACTTTACAAATATATATATATATATGCAAATAACAGTGTAAACTAGGTTTCCGAAAGAAGATCACTAAAATCTTATCATCAGAACCTTAAAAACATTTATAAACAATTAATTTACGAATACCTTGTAAAGTATACGTTATAGTAAAGTAAAATATTTATATAGAATTTTTACATAGCAAATCTTTAAATATAAACTCCAATGTCGTTTATTGGACTAGAGCTGGCGTTGAACCTCGGACCTCTGAACCTCGGACCTCTGGGTTCTGAACTCTCGCCACTGCGCCACGGCTGCTTTTAAGAGTGTATTTGTTGCTGGGTTTTAAACTAATAAGATCTTTAAGGACTGGGGAGATTCACATATAAACATATAAACAAAGCATAAAATTTTTAAAACGTTGAGTTCAAATATATTTAAAGTTTTCATTTCAATAAAATAAGGTTTACAATGAGAAAAACAATCAGCAAAGTTAATTATGCGAATTGCTCGTTTCTCACAGCGATAAAGACGATGTAATTAACTTTTTTCGGGTAATATTAGCGTAGTTTATGTTTCAGTGAATAAATGAGAAACAAAGTTGTCTTAAGTTTTTCTTATTGACATAAGTTTGAGCTTTGTATAAAACTCTAATGTTTTTAGAGACTTTAGTCCATATAAAGTTAATATGTTGATTCCAATTAATGTTCTCATCGAGATAAACACCTAAGAATTTCATAACGGAATCTCTTTTTATTTCAATTTCATCAATAAAGATTGGAGGCAAGTTTAAGGGTAAAATTTTTTTTTCCTATTCGAATGAAAGAGAGCCCATTTAGTTTTGTCAGTATTTAATGTTAGTTTATTGGATTTGAACCAGTGGGATAAAAGTTTAAGTTCTTTATTCACTGTGCAAAATGTTTGCTAATATCGCTTTTAGACATGAGTAAATTAGTATCATCAGCGAACATGATGCTCATCAGATTAGTTGCTTTATTTAGATCGTTTATTTAAATTAAAAAAAAGGGGGGGGGGTTCGAGGTTTAAACCTTGTAGAACTCCACAGGTTATACTTAAACAATTATTGTGATAGTTGTCATTACCAACAGCAAATTGTTTTCTGTTTGTTAAGAAACTTGTGAACCACCTTAACGCTTAGTTATTTACTCCATTGTATTTCAGTTTTTCGAGTAGGATGTATCGATCAACCGTATCGTTACATCCTATCGACCTATCGAAGGCCTTCGATAGGTCGATAAAGATACTTTGATTATTTTGATTGTTCGAACGATTTTGAAATTTCATTTACAAGTTGGATAATTGCATGCTCTGTTGAGCTATCCTTTTTAAAACCAAATTGATTAACATAGAATAGGTTATTTTTGTTTAGGTTTTTATATATTCTGTTGCACATAATTCTTTCTAGGATTTTTGAAAAAAAGTTTTTTCTGGAAAAATTCATTGTATAATTGAGACATTGAAAACTTTGAAAAGAACATCTTTTAGTTGCTTAAAGCAATCTATAATCACGTTTCCATCTATTTCGTCTGGTTCACATGATTTTTTTTTTATTGATTTGAAGCCATTTTCAAGTTCTTCAATTGATAAATCAGAGGATAGTTCATCAGAGCATATGCAGTCATCAAAGGCTAATAAGAAGTCACTAAACAAACTTCTGCTGATGGAATCTTTTTAACAATCTAAAAATACTAAATGTGTACCAAATAAATATATGTATAAAATTAATAACAATTCAATACCAAATATCTTCAAACCATTATTTAATAAAATTCAACACAAATACGTAACTAAATATTCTAACAACAACTTTGTTCAACCCAAAACTATATACGACTCCACCAAGTTTTCAATAACTGTTAGAGGACCTAATGCATGGAATAAGATAATCAGTAATGATATTAAAACACTTAAAACTCTTGATCAGTTTAAACAAAAACTAAAACTATTACTTTTAAATAATGAACAAACAGATAATTATTTTTAAATCTATCTATAAAAATATTATATTTTAAAACTATCTACTAATGCATACTTTATTTGTCTGGAAGGTCTAAATTCTTTAATTTTATATAGGTATTACAGTCTGTTATATTATAAAAAAAGTACTTATAAAGAATTTTAGGATTTTTAGATTTCATTAGTTTAAATAAATTTATTAGTTTTCTTAAATAAGAGAGAGAGAGGAAAAATAAAAAAAGTAATCTTTTTTGAGTTTTAATTTTTTATTTGTAATTTGTTTTTGAGGAATTAATATATTACACTTTATAAGAACAGATTGTAAATTAAATTTTACGTTTACTTTTTTCATGTTTTTTAGTTTTTTGATATTTTTGTTTTTCTGAATGAACTTTTAAATTTTTCTTTCAAAAAATAAAATCGAAAAAATATCTTTCAAAACTTTGAACTATTAAACTATTTGGCATTTTATATAAACTTCTTTGTAATATTTTGCTTTTTTCTTAATTTTTTAATTTTCATTTTAGTTACCATGTATTTATATAAATGTCTAGACAAACAAGGGACTTGGTGATAAGACAACCCCGTCTTCTTCTCGTCCTTGCCATTTTTAAATATTTTAAATTACGGAACTTGTAAATATTTGTACGGCTAAATTATAAAAAAAAAAAAATCTTTATGTTTATGATATTTATATTTGTATATCTTTACCGCCAATCTGTGATTGGTTTCTTGTTTATACTTTGTAGTTGTAAAATAAACATCTATGAAAAAAAACAAAAAAAAACAAACTATTTCTTCTTTTAAAAAAAAATTTATAAACTTAATAATAGTAATGATAAATAAAATTATAATAATAAATAAAAAATTTTCAAATAGACAAAATGTCCACCAGAGCATCATGATATAGTAAATTTTGATTACGATTTACTAAAAATGATAAAAAATATTTCTTGTTTATGTTGACGTTTCTATCGGAAATTTCCATCGGGATAAATTATATGAGTTAGTTGGCCTCTTTTATTGCATACAAGTAAAGAATATGGGTTGCAATCCGTTAGATTAAATAGAAATGACGGCCTTTAGTGTTTTCGTGGAATTAATGAACCCCAATCCAAGAGAGTCAATAAAAACATTGTTTATCTTTTTAAGGAGAAGTAACTAGAACTAACATCTAGAACTAAATAAATCTAGAACTAACAATAAAATTTCAAAAAAAAGCTCAAAATGTGTAAACTTCCTCGATGTCATGTTTAACCTGTCAGAAAATACTTTCCAGCCATACAGAAAACTAGATGACCACCCTATATTAACGTCTAAGTATTATTATATCCATGTCAACCATGATATATCGCCGTATAAGGAATATCTAATCTAGCTAGATTGTTTTCGATAGAGCCATACTATTTTATCGTAATATTTAAACAACTAGTGGATGTAACGAAAATTTTACTTTCCAAAAAACTCTTGCCTCATCAAAACCAAAATCAAGCTCCGGAATTATTGTTTGGTTTAATCCTCCGTTTTCACAAAATGTAAGAATTAAAATCGTAAAAAATTTTCTAAACTTAATTGAAAAGTATTTTTCACTAACATGAAAGTTTATCAAAATCTTTATTTGAAATAACTCTTTATTTGAAATAAAAATAAAAATAAAAATAAAAATATTATATATTAAAACTATCTACTAATGCATACTTTATTTGTCTGGAAGGTCTAAATTCTTTTATTTTATATAGGTATTACAGTCTGTTATATTATAAAAAAAGTACTTATAAAGATTTTTAGCATTTTTAGATTTCATTAGTTTAAATAAATTTATTAGTTTTCTTAAATAAGAGAGAGAGAGGAAAAATAAAAAAAGTAATCTTTTTTGAGTTTTAATTTTTTATATTAATATTTTGTAATTTGTTTTTGAGGAATTAATATATTACACTTTATAAGAGCAGATTGTAAATTAAATTTTACGTTTACTTTTTTCATGTTTTTTTGTTTTTTGATATTTTTGTTTTTCTGAATGAACTTTTAAATTTTTCTTTCAAAAAATAAAATCGAAAAAATATCTTTCAAAACTTTGAACTATTGAACTATTTGGCATTTTATATAAACTTCTTTGTAACTTTTTGCTTTTTTCTTAATTTTTTAATTTTCATTTTAGTTACCATGTATTTATATAAATGTCTAGACAAACAAGGGACTTGGTGATAAGACAACCCCGTCTTCTTCTCGTCCTTGCCATTTTTAAATATTTTAAATTACGGAACTTGTAAATATTTGTACGGCTAAATTATAAAAAAAAAAAAAAAAACTCAAAAGTCAGTTATAGCTGACACATTGTCCTAACATCACCAATATTATTAATTCACGCAGTAAAAAATATTATCTAATGTTTCAAATATAATCGCTTTTTTTTGAATTATATTACTGATAAGGCAATTTTAACCTGGAAGAAAGTTGTGTAATTTTTGTTTAACTGGGCGAAGTCAGGCAAATGCTGGGCATTATTATAAGGCAAATATCATTTTATTTTAACACCGGTCTTGTAGTTTTTATTTATATAAAACGGCATTGATTTTTTTTTACTGACAAAATAAATAAATAAACTGAAAAATGCCATATCATTAAGTCATCTTTGAAAATATTGAATAAAAAAAATCAGCTAGCATCAAAAACCTATTTCTTTTTTAAATGCATTGCACCCGATGCATTAAAAAAAAGAGTTTTACATTTTTTTTCAGGGTTTTGCCGAAAATTATTTTAAATCGTTTCAGTTAATTTATTCTAGCAGTAAAAAGGGCACCTTTACAGTGAAAAAGAAAAATTTTGAAATGAAGTTTGTAAGCTTTGAAATCTGTAATCGACATGAATTACTATCTTAAAAGTTGGATAACTTTATAACAGCTATTTGAACGATCAGAAAGTATTCATAACAATCCCGGTAAAATAATCATTTTTTATATACCTTGATTATAGATACATGTTTTAAAGTTTTTGATCATATCTTCTTTTTTTTTATTATTATTATTTAGGTGCCCCAAGAAGTCCTAACGGTCTTGTCACAGAGCGCTGCGGAAGTGCATTTAACCAAGAAGTTCACGCCTTTTTCTTTACCGTGACGCGATGTATGTCCAAAACTCGTTTCGAACCTGGATCTCCTACTTATAAAGCAAGCGCTCTAACCACTGTGCCACGATCGCACTTCTGCTTTCCCGTTTAGCTATATATAGCTAAACGGGTTTTATTTTGTAAAGAGAAATCTTAAGAATTGTTAGCACTTCTAAATTTTAAGTTCATAAAATGGTTATATTTTTCTTTTGTACATAGTTACTTAACTTACGGCAACAGTAGAAGAAGACGGAGCAAGATGGCGAACGTTTTAAAAGGCCTGAGTTTTTAAAAAACTATCATTCATGAAGCAATAATACTTTGTCATTATGTCTATTTTATCTTAATTATTCATAGCCTGCATAAATTTTCAGATTGCAATTAGAAAAATTTGAAATAAAATTTAAAATAAAAAGTTAATAAATTTTTTATTTGGTCACGCGACCAGGGCATGATGATTTATTATGCAATATAAACCTTCAATTTTATAGAATTTAAAAAAAATACCAACTCTTCTAACTAAAGTAACACAAAATAAACACGCCTTGCAAAATAATGGTCCTAAAAAAAAATGGTCCTAAAAAAAATGCCTCGGTTATGAACAACTTTACTTTTTGGGCATTTTTTTTAAAGCCCAAAAAGTAAACTTTTTGGGCATTTTTTTTAAAGCCCAAAAAGTAAACTTCTGCGTATATAACTGCGTTAATAATATTAAAAAAAAAAAAAATTAGCGTTTTAAAATACAATATGTAAATATAGTTTTGTTTTCATCTATTTTTAAGTCTTTTGAGTTGTTAGGGTAGATTAGGGTAATATGGGCACCTTGGTAATATGAGCATACCTAAAGATTTATTAGATGTAAGCTGTGAAGTTAAAGTTGCTTTGTGTTTTTTGAATCAACTTTATGTGGTGATAACAGGAATCAGTACAATTAGCGTAAATTTATATGCAGTAATTAGCAGACATCATCTAATTAAAACGCTTTTAAATTTTTTGCTTTGTTAAAATAATATCATCACACGTGAATAATTCTGTGCCGCAAAATTTTGGTGCTAAAATAATGAAATTAATTTTTTCATAAAGAAAAATACATTAGCTAAAAATCCAATTTATTTGGTTTGAAAAATAATGCATAGAAACATTTATTTTTGACTTTATTTAAAGATGCCATTTTTGTGTAATATGAACATGCTCAAATTACCCAGTGTTTTTCATTAAAATTACTTAGTTTAAAGTCCTAAAACAGCAGTGGTTTTTAATTGCTTCTTGAATAAAAACAAAACATAGTAAAAAATTTTAATATTTTAACAATACTAAATATTTTTCTGAACTTAAATTTAAAAAATTTGAATTTTTATCGTTCAAAGGCTTAAGTTAATAAAATTGAAAAAATAACGAATTAATTTTTTTGTTGTTGTGGAAAACATATTAATATTGTTTCAACAAAATGTAGCTTAAAATTTGATCTTTTAATGATAAGTTTTGTTAATCACGAATCCTTATATTCCAAAAATTAGTTCTTTTAATCAGGTTGGTCTTTTTTTACTTAATTAATGCTATTTTTTTGAGCTAATTTAAAGTGTTCATATTACCAAGAGGTCTGGGTAATACGAGCACTTTTGCTACTTTTTTAAAACCTCTGTGATTTTAAGAAAAAATGTCGGGTGCCCAAATATCTAAATGGATCATGAGTAGGGATCCTTAAAAATTGTTTATTTGCAAAAATTTTAGATCCAGCATATTTATTTTTGAAAATATTCTAATTTTCGCTTAAGGTGCTCATATTACCGTAATCTACCCTATATAAAAAAGCCATCATGCCCCATTCGCTATCTTGTTCCGTTTTTCCCTACTTGTATGGCTATTGCTAATTACACTTAACGAAAAAAAAAAATTAATAAAAAACAGCAACATGCTTTTAGAACTTTGGAGATTGAGGTTTTTTTTTAAAAGTATTACAAAGTAAACTAAATTAAGTATTATAAAGTAAACAATTACATCCTTGTTTTACAAATTATTTATAGTGAAGCTTATTAAAGTTCAAAATATTAAAATTCAATCATAAATATGCAACAGGAATTTTAGAGACTTAGTTGTACTAAAGTTTTATTCAAAACTTACATTACTCAGATTTGCGGACGGGAGAGAAAACTTTCTAAAAATTTTCGAAAAAATAACAAATTTTAATAATTTAAAACTTAATCAAAAAATATAAATGTTTCTTTTAAAATAGATTAGTCAGATAAAATTACCAATAACCCTGTAACTACTTTAAAAAATTTAAATAATCAAACTATAACGGTACACATGGTACGTTACCTAATTCTATTTGAGAGCTTTGAAGAAAATAACAACAACAACAACAACAACAATAACAACAACAGCAATAATAACAACAACAATGACAACAACAATAACAACAACAACATCAACAACAACATCAACAATAACATCAACAATAACATAAACAACAACATCAACAATAACATCAACAACAACATCAACAACAACAACAACAACAACTGCAACAACGGCAACAGCGACAACAACAACAACAAAAGCAAAAAACAATAAATAAACGCAAAAAATAGTTAATAATTAGACAATATTTATAAATATATTTATAGATTTGTAAATAATGTATACATTATTTACAAATCTTTCAAAGTTTTAATAATTTTTTTTTAATGAATTTTTTATCATATAAATAACAAATATTAGAGAACCAAAGGAAAAAAAGAAACATTAGCGAACCAAGAAAAATAAGAAACATTAGTGAACCAAGAAAAATAAGAAACATTAGTGAACCAAGAAAAATAAGAAATATTAGTGAACCAAGAAAAATAAGAAATATTAGTGAACCAAGAAAAATAAGAAACATTAGTGAACCAAGAAAAATAAGAAATATTAGTGAACCAAGAAAAATAAGAAATCATCAGAGAACCAAAAATAATTCCCAATTTTTTTAAAAATTTAAGAAAAATATTAGCAATGTTTTTATTAAATTTTGTAATTTTTAATGTTTAACTTTTTTTTTTAATTTTGTATTTGATAAAACCTTGTTGAATTGTTCTATATTTTAGATCTGTTGATTGTTCGATATTTAGAAACTGCCGTTTGTTTGATACTTTGAATCTGTCGATACTTTAGACTGTATTTGCTCTATAATTAGCATCAGAATATAAAAATGAAGTGTGTCATAGTTTATCTTCTATATTTTGTTATATAGTGCATTAAATTTATGCTTTTAAACTGATATCGTTTAATATTGGTTTTATCTTTAAAATATTTTATTTTGAAGATTTTTATGTTTTGTTAGGTTCAATTTAATTAGAAAGGCACTTTCAAGGGCGGATTGGTTAGTAAATGCTAACCGCCCTCCGGTAGACCCCTTTCAAAGTTTGTACCATAACTTTTTCATGGTTGTTTATTGTATTTTTTTGATTTTAATTGAATTTTTTGTTTAGATTGAATTTTAGTTTTTGTTTAGATTTTTTGTTTAGATTGAGTTTTAGTTTTTGTTTTGTTTAGTTTTGTTTAGATTGAATTTTAATTGAATTTTTTGTTTAGACAGTTTTCAATAAATGTTTATATTTGTTCTAGTAAATAATTTTCCATAAATTGAGAAAGCTAAAAAAATTTTAGATCTTAGAAAGCTAAAAAAAAAAGTAACATATAGATATAAATAAAAATATATATGTTAAAAAAATATTTATACGCAACCTTCTTTATTGAACTCTATCCATACCTTATCATTCAAGAAGATTTAATATGACTCTTAAAAGGTATTATTACAACTTTTTAATAGTAAAAAGATTTACGACATTACCAAAAAATGGCAATACCTAAACATGCAAAATGCTGATGCAAAAAACTAACTCGTTTTTTCTTCAAAAAATGCAAACTAATATCAAATAATTTAACTCCAAAATCTTTTCAAGTTAAAACTCCATTACATACTAAAAATTAATATTTTATGCATGTAACGGAGCGAAACACAGAATATATACAAGTAAGAAATTAGTTAATGAATTAATTATGTTTTTTTGCACTAAAATAAGATAACACGAATGATAGATAATTAATCGGGTAACCAACAAATCAAAAATTGCGATTATAATAAAAAAACAACCGGATATTAAAGAAAATACTACTATTAGAAAATTACATGGTGCATCAAATACGGAAAATACATTTGAAAAAGATCTATTTAAGTTAAACCTGAAAAAGATCCTTGCATTTAAGTTAAACCTGAAAAAGATGCATTTAAATTAAACCTGAGTTAGTTTGACTAATATTTATTTGAATAAAGCAACAACTGAGTTACTTAATAATTAAAATAAGGATTAAAAGATAACAAAACAACAACGTCTTTTCATAAACAACTTAAAAAAGCATTCACATCTTAAGATATATTCCTTTGATAAAGGTTTCGTATTATTATACGCAAAGGATGCCCCTTTTTAATTAGAAGAACAAATAAAAAAGCCAAACTATAGATCATGACCACACACCCACATTTACTACTAAATTTCAAAAACAATTCATTTTGAAATTTAGTAATGAATGCGGGTGTATTTGTTGTTTTGTGTAAATTTAAAAAAGAAAGGAAGTTAAACACAACTACACATTTCAAAATGTATCTTTCAGAAGTTGTCCCGCCCAGAATTTATGGAATGATTAAGGCTCACGAACCCGATAAAAATTGCCCTATTCGTGCAAATGTTTCATTAATCAACGCACTAAATTATGGAACATCCTAGTTTTTTTATTAAAATTATTTAACAAACATTATATAAAATCAAAACAGAATTCAACTTTTTTAATAATTATATTTTAGACTAATTTGACTAGTTTCTTTTACTGAAAATCTTATTTTTATTTACTATGGTTGACTTACATCCGTTCATCTCCTTTGATGATAAAATTTCTGTTATTATTGATATATTAAACAATAACGTTAATAATTTAAAAACTCCAACTACACCAATTAAATGAATCTTTATTAAGAATGTGTTATTTTTTATACAAAAATAAAGTTCGAATAATACCTAAAGAGAGTTCTATAGGTTTGTTGTTAATAATAGTTTTGGCGAAAGCATTTTTACTTTATATAGAAAGAAACGCCCTTAATACAACCATATCCATTTATTCAAACAAAAAACTTATATAAGGTATTTAGACAACTCTCATACTTGATTTGATCCAATAAAAAAGTTACAAATGTTTCAAAATAAATAAAACAAATTGCGCATTTAGCTTTCAGAACGCTATTCTTTCTTTTTTTTAATATATATATATATATATATATATATATATATATATATATATATATATATATATATATATATATATATATATATATATATATATATATATATATATATATATATATATATATATATATATATATATATATATATATATATATATATATATTAAAAATGATTGTTTCCTTAGTCATCTTATCCAATTAAAAACCTGCCACCATTCATTTGACGATACTTTGAAAATCTTAGTTCTAATGGATCAGTTTGCAAGCGTAATACTAAAAAAAAATGATACACTTCTTGAATTAAATCATCAATAAGTGAAGCTGTGCATCTTAAAGTGGTCCCGAAAGCTTCATATGTTTGTTTACTTAATGTAAACTTTTAAGAGTTTAAAACTTGAGATGCCAACTCTCATTTGGCTAGTTTCCTCAAAATAAAGGTTTCATGTCACCCATAACAGCTGCATTTCCAATAATAAAATTGTTGTTATATTTTTGCTTACTCTTACTTATTGTCCACCATATATTTATCAACTTTAAAAAGCTTGTGGCATCAGTCCTATCTGGAAAATAACTTTCAATAGCTGCAGAAGTTTTAGGATCAAATATTGCAATAGCAAGTT
Organism: Hydra vulgaris; assembly: GCF_022113875.1. Classification (NCBI taxonomy): domain Eukaryota; kingdom Metazoa; phylum Cnidaria; class Hydrozoa; order Anthoathecata; family Hydridae; genus Hydra; species Hydra vulgaris. Next base: position 57,297,112 of record NC_061161.1, read on the forward strand.
ATACACTTTGTTTATTATTTCCAGGATGAAGTGATTTATATATAAGAATATTTGAAACCTTTTTTTAAAATTTGACTGAAGTAATTGGTCTTTATCATATACATCATGAAGTAACTTCCTTGATATTTCACCAGCATGTCCATCAATACTATCATGAAACTGATCAAAATGAAAAGCAAGAAATATAAAACGTTTAGAATTCAGTAAATTGTTTCATATGTTTTTGAGAAGACGGACAGTGTTCAAAAAAGTATATATTATTCTGTCTTTTTTTGTAGGATGAGTAATACTAACATGGTTAGTATTTTTATATTTTTGCATCAAATGTGAAAAAGCAGAAACAATAGTAGAATGATTATCAGAAATTACACCATGAACATGAAACCATTCTCTTGTAGAGATGTAATTCACTCATCAACATAGTCAGCTAGCCATTTACCCTCAATTTTTGTTTCTGGTATAGCTTTTATAACAAAATTAAACTTTTTTTTTTTCAAAGTAGCAATCATGAAGGTCATTAGGCCTTTATATAAAATTCCCATATTATCTACTCCTATCATTCTACCACCTTGATATTGCGCTTCTTTCTTCAAATAAATTTCATCCATCATTAGCACAACATCTTTATTAATTTTATCTTGGTTTAATAAATATTTTGTAGATTTTAATGGTTCTACCCCATCTTTATAAATTTTTATCAAAAGACTAAAGGAAACTGTTCTAATAAGATTTTATAAGCCTGCGCTGATGTATATCGAAGAATAAGAGAATAGCGTTAAAGATTTGATAAAAACTTTGGCCGATCAACTGGTTTTTTGTATTTTATTCTATTGAGTTCAGTTATTAAATCATTTGACAAACTATTTTCTTCTATGTAATTTTTTATATAGGCTGGAGAATTCTCCAATGCACTTTTTTTTCCAATACACAACCAATATTTGGAAACCATGGAGACAATGGAATATAAGATGACTAAGAAAACAATCAAATATGCATAAATTCATATATATATATATATATATATATATATATATATATATATATATATATATATATATATATATATATATATATATATATATATATATATCGACATACAATATGAGGTACATCTTTAAGTTAATAAAGTAATTACAAATTTAAATATTTTATTATTAATAAAATTATTACAATTTTATATTGATGAAGAAAGTACAATATAATGTTCTCTTATTTCAGCGGTGTAGGTTTTTAAAAACATTATCATCAGTCAAACGAAAGCGCCTAATTTTTGAGACTTTGGTTATATTTGTCAAACAAATTTTATATTAGATACACACTTCTGGAAACAAAAATCCATCTAAAAATTATAGTTTTAATTGTGGTAAGTGTGGCCAATCATGCTATACGGTATATTTATGTTTTGAAAAGTTTCCCTTCCAATTTTTCGCCCCATAAAGCAAGATATCCGGCCGTCTAACTATAGTAGGCCATGCATTACTCAAAATAGTAAAACATTATTTTGTCACTAGATAAATTAATTAAAAGTATTCTAAGATCTTTTTAATAGGAAGAATCAATTCTTTTAATTATTTTTAAAAACAGGATAAGTTAGAGGTATGTGAAAATTAGGCAATTTTTTTCCAAAGATGAACCGTACGATGAGTGACACAAAATTGATTGAGCTTTGTTCCACAGAATGTTTCGTTTACATAATTATTATTTCTAATGTTAAACTTGCTGGTTTAACAATAATGGTTTCAAAATAAAAAGGTCTTTTAAAATTAATGGAAATAAATCATACTTTTGCACATAAGCAAAAGATAAGTTTTTACACACATTTAGTTTATATGTATCTAGGATTTTCATTTTATTAAAAAATATTGAGGAATGCGTGAACCGATCTGCAGAATTAATTAAACAGACTGCGTGTTTCTGACGGCAATAAAGACATTGCAACTTGTTTTGATCAGTGCTTACCCAGGTAATAACTTCATAACTTATAAAACAATGAATAAAAAAGTAATAAAGTTTAGTTAAATTACTTTTATCTAAATAAGTACACGCCTTATATAAAATTCCGAAACTTTCAATCAGACATTGTTAATATGATATTTCCATGTGATTTTCTTGTCAAAAGAAATGCCCAGGTATTTAATGACAGAATTTCTTTTAACTTCAGTTTGGTCTATATGAACTTTTGGTAGATTTTAGGGTAAAAAACGTTTTTTGTAGAGTGGGTAGAAAATAATCCATTTTGTTTTGCTTACATTTAATGTTAATTCGTTACTTTTAAATCTAGATATGTTTTGAAGTTCTTTGTTCATCATGGAGAATAGTAGATAGATGTCACTGTTAGAGACAAATAAGTTTGTGTCATCAGCAAACGCGATACTTAAAAGATTTGATGCTTTATGCAAATTGTTGCTATATGTTAAAAACAAAAGAGGCCCTAAGAGGGAACCTTGCCGACAACCAAAGGTAATATTTTTAAAAATATTTATGATTAAGTTCATTACAAGAACAAATCGTTTTCTGTTAGATAAATAACTTTAAAACCATTTAAGATTATAAAGCAAATTATCATGATCTACAGTATCTTTTGAAAGATCAATAAAGATTCTTAATGTGAACTGAGATTTTTCAAAAGAATTGGAAACTTCATGTAGTAACTGGATAATGGCATGCTCAGTTGAATTATCTTCTTTAAATCCAAACTGATTGTTGTAAAATAGATTTACAAGACTAAATAAGTAAATTATTGTAAATGATTCTATAAGTATTTTTTCAAATACTTATAAATACTAATGTTAACTTTGTCACCGTTTTTGAGTCAAGAAAGACTCCTTGATCAATTGATGATTAAAGACTTTAAAAAGAACATATTTTATTTGTTCAAAGCAATCTATAATTATGTTACTAGTGATTTCATCAGGTCCAACTGCTTTATTTTTTTTTTAGTGTTTTGAATTTTTAAATTCATAAAATAGTAACTCTTTAAATAACTCATCTGGGTGAATTTATCATTCATCAAGAAATCTTTGAATGCTTTATTATGAGGTATAACCTTTTAGATTAAGACAGAAAGATAAATGATCTATTAATTATTTTTAAATTACTAATTAAAATCCTTTGAATTTACTTTTTAAAATTTTATTCTTTTCTCTCTCTTTTTTTTTTTATTTGTGCGTGTGTGTGTTTCAGTTTTAGCCGAATGCGTTAAAAGTTTCCGATTCTGCAAAATCGTTCAACTTTAATCAAATAATTGTGTATTGTTTAGACAATACTACGTCTGATATTTTGCACAAAGTTTGGGAAGTCAAAGGAAAAAACTTTGTATTTTGCGCTAATATTTTTTTTGTACCGGAGCTAATATATTCTTGTGACATTTCTTTGATCTTAGTAAAAAAAAGTTATATATATATATATATATATATATATATATATATATATATATATATATATATATATATATATATATATATATATATATATATATATATATATATATATATATATATATATATATATATATATATATATATATATATATATATATATATATATATATATATATATATATATATATATATATATATATATATATATATATATATATATATATATATATATATATATATATATATATATATATAGATATATATATATATATATATATATATATATATATAGATATATTTATATATGCATATATATATATATATATATATATATATATATATTATATATATATATATATATATATATATATATATATATATATATATATATATATATATATATGTAACATTGCGTATTTTTAGGGGATAAATACTTTTTTCTTTATAGTTCTGAGTAAAAAAAACTGAACTTAGCTCAAGACAAGTTTTTAGCGCTAACAGTTTAAACAATAAGCAATGTTTGACAGGTAATCTTAAACTGTCGTTTAAAGATTACAGGAAGAAATCTATAAAATGCAAAGGAATTGAAACACATTATAGCTTGTGCTGTTCCCCAGGATGATTTTCCCAGGAGGGCCATTATTAAAATTATTATTCTTACTTTAATGGTTTATAATAAGCATCCAAAACTTTAAAGTTTGCTGACGACTCTTTTTTATTCAAGCAATAACATAAAAGATCTTTTTAAAAATATTTAATAAAGTTTAACAAAATTATAAAATTTAATAAAATTGTTAAGATTGGATATTAGTAGAGAAAACCGGGGGCGAGATGGAAAATAATTGGTAATATCAGGGTTGCAAAATTGTCCAATTATAAATACTTTATAATTGGACAATTTTGCAACCCTGAGTTGTTGCAAAATTGTCAATTATAAAGTATTTATAATTTGTTAATATGATTTATTTTAATTATATTGTTTTATCAAAAAATATTGGCGCCCTATATAAAACTAAACACTAATTAAACCAAAACTGATTAAAAAAAAAAAAAAGTTCATTCACACCTTATTTATGAAAACATTTCTTATGGAAAATTTCTTTTTATCAACTAAACATTTATCAGACTCACTTATATGTGCAAAGTTTGATAAAAAAAAACAATCTCAAATATTTAATACCTTTTTTAACAAAATAAATCATGTTTACTCTATCGGATTTTTAAATCAAAACTATATTCAACCCAAAACGTATTGTAGGGCCACCAAATTCTCTATTGCAAATAGAGGACCCGAATTATGGAATACTTAACTTAATGACGACATAAAATCTGTTTTTTTTCTTATCAAATTTAAAATAAAACTTGCACAAAAGCTTCTATTGACATTGAATTATTAAATATGTTAGATAATCTCTATATATAATATTCTCTCAATTTATCTTATTTATTTTTTCTTCTTAAAACAAGCTGCCAGCTTTGCTTTTTACTTTTCTTATTATTAAGTTAAAACAGCGTAAAAATAACTCATAATGCTATTAATAACTACTGATTAATTACTTTAACTTTTTTTTTAATTTTTTATTTTAAAGCATCTCTTTTGTTTAATTTTTTATTAAAAAGTTTTTCTCTAAACCATCTTTGTAGTACAAAGAAGAAGTGAAAAGAAAATTAAATTGTGTGATTAAGTCGACCGGGGCACGTTGGCCTGTTTTTTCTCCTTTGTTGTTGTGCTTTTTAGCATTTTATGTTTTGTTTATTTATTTATTTTTATGAAAAAAGCTTGCCAAGGGTCTAGACTACATATAAACAACATTTTTAAATGAATATTGTTGAATATTGTTTTTTAATACATTTTAAACTGATTTTATGAGGTCAAAGATTTTAGAAGTAAGCAAAATAATTCTGTTGACCAGATTGCAGCCTATTATTATTCTGGCGTAGATATAAACCTGTCTTACGTTGTTTCTTGCCTCGGATAATGAATGCTGGATCTTCTTGACTCTACTCATAGATTTTTGCTTGTGCTTCCCTGATAATGGCTATTCAACTCTTCTTGTTATTGAGGATACAGTTCTAAAACTTAGTTTAATGGTTCTGAGGCTGGCTGGTAGTAAGGTTCCCGAACTCTGCGGCAGCTCTCAGAGAGGCTAATTCCATCAACAGTTGTAAATTGTTAGAGTATTAACAGTGGTATGTGGCACATGGATGGTGTCCCTGTTAGTGCTTTTAGTGTGCATTGTTGAGGATACAAAAGGAGCCCAAAGTTACGATTTTGGATTAATTACTAGAACTGAGACAACTGCAAAGCTAATTTTGCGTGATGCTATGCTTTACCTAGGAATGATTTAAGTTCTCTTTGACGTAAACCATGGCTATTGAAGTAACTTTCCATTAGTTTAATCCTACCGCTTGCAAAACTTACCTTTGCTCGCTTGATTTGATCGTTCTATGTGAAACTAATTTGAATTCTGCTAATCCTACTTCCGGTCTTAGAATTGATGGCTATTAGGCTTTGATTTGTAAAGACTCCAATAGTCTCATGCTTGGTAAAACGTATTCTTACGCATCAATTCACCAATTTGTTAAGAAATCAGCTTTGAATACTCTGACCACTCATTAATGTGGTTCCACTTATCACCTTTTCTTTTCCGTATATTTTACAACTACATAGTTTTTACAAATATTAAAAATATATACTTTTATTAACATATATAATTAGAATGCTTCAAAAATAATTGAAAAAATTTTAATATATGTATAAAGTAATACCTTAAAGTAAATAGTATTTATATTATGAGAAGACAAGATATGTTCAAAAAACTTTTAGTTATGTAGTCAAGGAGAACTCACAGGAAACTGTGTAAAATCTTGTCATTGAGAACCCTTTTTTTAATAATTTCATGAGATACTCATAACTATTTTACTCATGACATTTTTGACCAATTACGCTAAATGACTAACACCACTGACCCTGCTGACACTATAGCTCATAATTTCTGTATTTTTCAATCCCTTACTAAGTTTTACTTTTTGATTTTGTGACTCGTTGTGACAGACAACCATAACATACTTCTTGATTTGCGTTTTGTCTCTGACTGTAGCCTGTGTTTAGTTCCTTATTCTTCTTTTGATGGTTTATTTAATAGTCTTTATAAATCTTTCATCTTGTAATTCTTCTTCGGACATAACCTATCGTCTCACTAGTTATTACTACAGCTGATTTGGGTTCTTTTCGTGGTTTACTTTGTGACGGTCTTTCAGATCCAGGCAGGTATGGTATGGTATCCAGACAGGTATGGAGGCTATTATTCCTTCTTGTGGATTCCTAGTCAAGACTCATTCTTTCTATGGTTTTCACCTTCTTATGCGGCTACTATATCTAATTGTAATTATTATTATTATTTTTTTATCATCTTTTTCAAATAACAACTCTCATGAGAACAAACGAATTTTTATCATTGCAAGAAATCAATGTAAAAAGGGTTCTGTTTGATGCTAGGCAAAGAGACTTTTAGAAAATCTTCCACAGTGTCAAACGTCAAACATTTCTATTTCATGGGTCTGATCTTATTATCTCTTCTAAGGATATGATTGAACTATTTACAAATAATTTTTTTTCTAATTCAACTCTAGAGTCTAATGGGCACACTCTTACTGCAATTCCAGTTTAACAGGTTAACCCATTGTTAGACATCCAAAACACTCAGGCTTCCGTTACTAAAGTCATTTCTCAATTAAAGTCTTCCGTGGTTTATTGTCTAGACAAAATTCCTGTCATAGTCTTGCAAAACTCTAGAACTCTTTTCAATTGTCTCTAAACTATTTAATAAGTGTTTGATTGAATATTTATTTCCTTCCTGCTGAAAAATATCATCTGTGGTTCAATTTTTTAACATCTCTGAATAACATTTCAAACTATCTTCCAAATTAGTCTGCTCTCTTTTATAAGAAAGGTCTTAAAGTCTTTGATCAATAAAATTTTAACATACCACCTTGAGTCAAATAACTTATTGTCAGACAACCAATACTTTTTTTGATCTTCTCGTTCTGGCTAACTGCTGTGACTGAAAAATTCTATCGTGCATTAGATGGAGGCGACAAGGCACGGGCTATTGCTCTTAGCATATCTAAAGCATTCAATAAATTTTGGTATGCTAGACTTGTCCATATTCTTGTTTCATATGATGTATCTGGAAAAAGTTTTGAGATTACTAAATTATTTCTTTACACTCTTCTTCATTTCCAGTAACTTCTGGCGTACCTCAATGTTCTGTCCTTGCTCCTGTATTATTTCTTACCTACATTAATGATCTTCCTGAAAATCTTACACCTAAAATGGCTCTATTTGCTGACGAATATTTTATTAATCCTTGACAAAAATTTTTGAATCTGATTTCACTTCTATATTACCTTAGGGCTAGCACTGGCTCGTGAAATTTAACTATAACAAAACTCAGTTATTTACTGCAAACAAATATCGCAATACTGTCGGCATTCATATTTTTCTCTTTTCTACACTATCAAAGTTGCTTATCAAAAGAGGTGTCATCTCTAGTTCCATCAACTAAAAGTTATTCTTGTTTGATTCATCATTCAATATCTTTTTACTGTATCTGTCTCTGCATTCTCTAAAAACATTTATTAGTTTAGTTTTTTTCCCCGCACGTCAACCCATTTGATCTTTGTCTCATCTTCATGTTTTCCTGACTTATTCAACTCAAGACTTTTAAGTCTTCTGTTCTCTATAACTTTATTATTTGTTTTCAGCTTTGTTGATAGTAAATTAGATTAAAAAAAAAAATTTAGCTAAATGTCATTTTTAAATACACCTAGCAACAATAAATACGTAATGGTGTTCAGCCTTTTTCTCTTTTTTTTTTTTCTTTTTGCTTTTCTTTTTTTTTTTGTAAACAATTTTTTTTTTTTTTTTTTTATCTTTTTTTATTCTGATGTCTAAAAGCTCTAAAAATATTGGGCGACTTATAATTTGCAATAAGAAAAAAATTCATGAAATTTTACTCGAAACCTATTTTTATTTAAACACATAGCTAAACAAGATTTAAATAAGACGTCTACTTGCCCGCCATTATACATTAGGACTCCAGGTTTAAAAGTTGATTATTCCTTTAAACTAAAAGTCTATTTTTTTCTCGAAAAGTAATTGATAAGCTTCTTTATATTTTGGGAGTTTCTTGATACCAAAAACAAGAAAGAAATCATTTTTTATGACTTTTATATCTAGAGTCCTTATAGGACTGGAAATTTCTTATTTTATCTAAAACAACCATGATAACACCTACAAATCTATGATATGTATTACAGCTAGTTGTGCAGCGCACGTTCTGCACTTTGAATTTATATTGTTCAAGTGCAGAACTCTATTTAGTTGGTGCACAAAAGTGTGCAGCAAAAAAAAAAAAAAAAACAATCTTTGTGCAATAACTAAGAAAAAAAACTTTTCGATACCGAGAAACAAACCTTGAACCCTCGGTATACTAGCCGGAGGCAAAATCTATTCGACCTCGCTTACGTTTCTAGTTTTTAGAAAATTGTATATATAAATTATTATTTTTGCATGTATAATATGTTATTATTTATTAAATATTTTATATATATAATATTTTGCATATAATATATATTGAAAAATAAATTTTTAAAATTGGTATCATGTTTAGGAGAGTGATGTTAATTTATACAATTTTACATGGAACTATTGGGGTGAAAAAAAAACATTAAACAGACTAACAAGTACTAATTAATTAACTCAAAGAAGCTCAGAGAATTATAGACATTATTATATTTGAAATTGTTTTGTATTTTGTAAAATTTTGCACCCCTCCCATCCTCTCTAAAAAACTTTTAAAAATTTTTTTAAGGAGGGGGGGGGGGAGGGTACAAAACTGTGGCGTAATATTGGGGAAGAGTCAATAAAGTGTTACTTAAGTGTTACGAGGTGGGGGGGGGGGGGGAGGGGGAGGATTTAAAAAATGTCAAAAACTGCGTGACGTAATTTATGGACGACCTCTTTATGATTAACTAGAGAAAAATTTTTATAAAAATATTTTGGAATTATTTCATTTTTAAGTTTAAACATAAATAACAAGTCATGGTAGTTATTCAGTTCATATACGTTTAGAGCATTTATTTCCTTGAATAACGGCTCAGCACTTTCTGCGCCCAAAGTTATTCGACTTGCTTGCTTTTGTTTTGTATAAATATTTTTAGGAAAGATGAATGATTGTTTGTCCAGGCAATATTACAATAGTTAATATGACTATGTATAAACGAATAGTATAAACTTTTTAAACATATTTTATTCAAAATATACCTATATATTTATATTATATAAACATATCTAAAGATGTTGCAAATGTTAGGAAATGAAACAAATAAGAAGATAAATTTCTTTGTTTCTTTTTTACTTAACGTTAGTGATATTCTTAAGTTCTTATGGATTGCGGTGAGTAAGAAAAAGGTCCCTGTTTCTACAGCCAGGGATAAATTCGTTACTTTCAAAAATCAATTCAGTAGCATCGGTTCTATAGAGACATCCATTAATTTACTTAATTGATATTCTATTGGAAATCAGTTAAGTGAACCTGATCGTGTTGTTGTAATTATCGTATACAATATATATTAATGAAAAACATAAAATGTTTAGATCTAAAACATTTTATGTTTTATAGTTTTCTATTAAAGAAATTTACTAAACCTAATATCACTATTGCTAAATCTATCCACCTTTGCGAAATCATAACGATATTAATGGTTATTTTCTTGCAAGAAACACAAAAATAAATTAAAATATATTCCTCTACGCTAAATTAAAGTACCTTTAGTTTATAATTTATATGCAACTACAACCCTCAACAATTTATATGCAACTACAACCCTCAACAATTTATATGCAACTACAACCCTCAACAATTTATATACAACTACAACCCTCAACAATTTATATGTAACTACAACCCTCAACAATTTATATGTAACTACAACCCTCAACAATTTATATGCAACTACAACCCTCAACAATTTATATGCAACTACAACCCTCAACAAGTGACACAACAAAAACCGTATAAGTATATCAACAATATTAAAAATTATTAATTAAAAAACTACTTAAATAACAAACTATTACATCCTTAAATTTTTTTATTTATTTTATATAGGTGCCCTAAAAAGTCCTTACTGTCTTATCACAGAGCACCGAGAATGAGCATTTAATTGGAAGTTCACGGCCTCTTCCTAACCGATGTCACAAAACTTGCCCATAGGTGGGGTTTGAACCATAAATCCTTTGTTTCTGAGGCATATGCGCTACCACTGCGCTTCGGCTGCATTTCTTGTATATATATAAAGTTTATAACTCTCAAAAGTATCTTTGTTTTAAAGAATGAATATTAGAAACGAAAGGTAATTTTTTGGGGGAATATGAAGGTAAGATTATGTAGAGCAAATGCTAACTATTAGAGAAACACTTTTTATATTCTTACATTATAGGATAAGATTATAAAACACGAAACAGCAAAGAAACGGTAGACTAAGTAGTAGTCCCTTAGCAACGTGTTTGTCTTCCTAAAGCATTAATTTTCCTAAAAAAATTATTACGTTTTTGGTAAACCACCACTTCTTTCTAAAAAACTGTTGTTTTTTTTGTTTTTTTTTTAAAAGAAAATTCTAGATATAGAGGACTTTTTTAAAAAATTGACAATTGTGCACCTTCACTTCGAAACCCATGTCGTCGACCCAGTAAACTTCAAGTGAAAATTAGTTTTTTGGTAAATCAGGAGTGATTAGTTTTCACAAATTTTATGTTTAGTTTATAATAAAAGTAAAATAAAAAAGTTATTTTAGAAAATTTTTTAAAATGCTTTCTATTTTTAATTGTTTAAATGTTTTCAATTTTTAATCGTTTTGATCTCTGTTTTTCTTCTTCCTGTATTCACCTTTTCAAGGCCCACGGAGCCACTTTCGTCCAGGGGGTTTCGTCGAAGGGGGTTTCATTTACAGGAGGTATAAAAAGGGTTTGTTATGAAAACAAAAAACTAGTAAACCTATGAAACATTTGCTCTTTCAGTTCCAAGGCCTATAAAAAATCTTTTTTCCCTTTTTTTTCCTTTAAAATTGGTTTTTGAGCTCAAGGAGTCTGTCCTGTTCTTGATGTTGGAACCCTAAACAAGCTCAAATGTCATTTTACGTACTTAAACGAGGAACTTGTTCCTGGATTGCAACTGTTCCTGGATTGCAAGAAATTAACACTGATGAAAATGCAACTGTAGCAAATTAAAATAAATCTAGACATTTTTTATATACAAGCTCAACTGTCATTTTACGCACTTAAACGAGGAACTCATTCCTAGATTGCGACTGTTCCTGGATTGCAAGAAGTTAACACTGATGAAAATAAAACTGGAGCAAATTAAAATATATCTAGATATTTTGATCAGTTGCTTTACATTAGTGGATTTTTTAGTTGTAGAAGCATATATTTTCATCATAAATTTTGGTTAAATTTTCAGTTTATTATTTTTTTAAAACATCTTGAAATCTATTACAATGAATAAATGAAAAGCTGATTAAATCGTATAATTTTATAACAGGAATGAAAATTATGACCATCGAATACCAAACCTTTCTAAAGAAAGATATTTAACTACTTCTTAGTTATTTTATTTTAATTAATTTTTCATTTTGAAAAACAATATACATAAGAAGTAATTCAATTTTTATTAATTTACATCTATTTTAGAAGGATTTTCATGTTTTAAGTTAAACTTTGTGATCTATTGTATCGAACTATTCCAATAGAAAATGCGCACTAGATGTTTCAATAAAAATACCTAATGCGCATTTTCTAATATCACGAATGGATAGTATAATGGATAGTGCTTCTGTTGAACTTTTTTTTTTTAAAATTGAGAGTTGTTTAAATAAAACTAGCTACATGTTCCTTTGTAGTTTCTTCTAAAACTCTTGATAAGGTTTAAAGTTGTAATTAGGATTTTTATAATTTTCTTCATCGCAAAGTGCACAAAAACATTTCACTTTTATTCTTGCTCATTGGACTTCAACTTTTACTTGTTATAATATGAAGCAAACTTCTTGTAAAGCTTCTCCTCTAAAATGTAAGGCTTTTACAAGTTCTCCTTTAAAATACCTTTACAAATTGTTTTACCGATCTTTAGACTTTAGAATCTACTTGAGGCTACTTAGGAACTTATTTGAGGCTACTTAGGAACTTACTTGAGGCTACTTAGAAACTTACTTGAGGCTACTTAGGAACTTACTTGAGGCTACTTAGGAACTTACTTGAGGCTACTTAGGAACTTTGAACAACTCTGATTGCAGTTATACTCAAGGAAATTAATTTTTAATTAATTTAGGGATCATTATCAGCCCCGCTGTTTCATAAGCGAAGAAAACACGATTACTTAGTGTAACCCTCTAAACAAACCTTGCAAGAAAGCATCACGAAGTCATCTTAAACATCCCATTTGAGGTCAGAAAATTAATTTTTAAAGAAATATTTTGATATTATCATAATCTCCTTTTTTCCGTAATAATTGTGCAGGTGGCAAAAATAGGTATTTACTTCCATTGTGAAGCAACACTGCTTTTAGATTCCGTTTGAGCTATCAATGAACAGTCTTTTCTGGATACTGCTCTAGCCTAAGAAAAGTAAACAAACATGTCACATCTTTACAATAACATAGATTATCACACAATTCTTTAAAAATTCTAATCTCTTTATCTCGTTACTGGAACACACGTGTCCTGCAGTCTTTGTCTAGTAGATTCCATTACATCAGCTATGATAAAAGAAAATTTATTATTATTTTGTAATTCGTAATATCAAGTTTTATGTTTTTTTGTACTTCGTAAATACAAAAGCAATAGTCATTGTGATGGTTTCTCGGCTCTCTCCATACTCTGGGTATGTCAAAGGATATCGCTTTTCTTCTACCTTGAGATCATCCTGCTAGAGTAGTTCGGCAGGTTCCATATGTCATATGAGAGGCCCATGGTTTGTTTTGATAGACAATCAAAAATATTTTTGCAATATGGTACCTTTCACAATATCATGTAATACCTGCTTTTGCCAATATCCACATATATATTAAAAAAATAAACAAGAAAATTTTGACATTCATTAGCCATTATGTGAAAAACAGAATTTATCTAATCACATTAAATATTTATTTATTTGAAGTTTATACTATATTTTGTTATACAGGGGCTGTTCAAATAATACGTGACATTTTTTAGGCATTTTTAGAAACCCCTCTCCCCTATGTGACACTTAGTGGCATTTTTAAAAACTCCCCCACCCCCACCCCTGTGTGACGTGACAAATATAAAAGTTTGGAATTTTCACAAGTGTCTATTTAATTGTAACAGTTCATATTAAAAAAAAATACAATTGACATGTTTCTGTTTAAGAAACATGTCCTAAATTTGTTCCCAAATTGGACTTTGACCTTCAAGTATTAGAGTTCCATGCTCTTCAACAATTATTGAAGGCCAGTTGAGATCAGAGGTATCAACATCGTCCTGATCATGCCATTCAATTGTTTCTTTGTCTGAATTTAAAAAGACACACATGAGTTCAGATAGACGTTGAGCAACTAGGCGATGAGGTTTAACTTTTTGAATCTCATTCGATAATCCGATACTTGAGCAAACTGTTTTGTGCTGTTTCATTGATTTGATAGTGGCAAAATATAGACTACAATTGGTACAAATTCTTTTTGGTAAAGAACTTTGAATGCTCGGACATGAATAGTCGTATGGTAATCCTTTGGGAAACTTTTTTGTAATTGTCTTGGGAAAAATTGTTTTGCTTAGTGATAAGTTTAATAAGAGGCTTGCAAAGTTATTCTTTGTATTATTGCACTCAAGGCCATTTTCTCCTTGGAACAAAGAAATTGGTGGAGGAAGAAAACAGTTGGAATAAGATGGAACAGTGAGCTGCGACGATGACCACAGCAGTTTTGATCATTACATTTTACAATTTGAAGCAAGTATTGACTTTCTTTGACATGTTTAGCATCCCACTCTTCTCCAAACTGCTTTAATTGTACACGATTTTCGCTGTTTGGTTCTCTGTACTCTGCAATAGTTTCAAATCCATCAATGACTGTGCTGGACCAAATTTGTGCAAGAACTTCGCCAGCTTTGGCAAAATTTGCCTTCTCCATAAGTTTGTCTGTATTTTATCCTCTTGATTTAAAATGGCTTCCAAAATGATTAAATGGAAGTATAATTCCTGCAAGGTCATGGCTTAGCGGAGCCATTCTTCTCTTTACCTTGTTAAAGGCACTTCTGCCAGGAGCATTGGTTGCCACAAACATTCCATCAAGGTCATGCTCTTTGAAATAAGTCTTAGCACAATGAATTGTTTTTTCATATCTTGGATTTTCGTCTGGCCCACCATCAACAGTTTTAATCATGACTGGTTTGCTAACTTCATCTTCAGTAAATAAGCTGCTTTTAAATGCAGGAAGATGGTTAATTCTATTAATGTCTTCTAAGTGACTAAGTGCTGTTGATGAATCATGTTTTGCACTTCTGATTGCTATGTATGTTGGGCCAGAGTATGTGACGGCTTGTTTTTCCATGCAATCTTTTTTGATTTCTATGGCTGCAATTACTGAAGGAATAAGTTTGTGTTGAGGAGCAATTACAAAATCATGATCAGCTAAAGTCACCTTGTACTCCTTATGCATCATGATTAGTGCTTGTTTGTTTGCAGCTGTCAATTGGCACTCTAGCTTTATCATCCTGGGAAAGAAATGTCACTTCTTTTGGACCCAAGACGGCAGCAAGTTCTTCAAGGGCACTGATGAATGATTTGGCAAATTTTGTGTCTGCATGATATTTATGCTCAGAATTTTGTGCTCTTATTAGTCTAACAGGTGCAGTTTTAACATGTCTTTTTCCTTCTGTGCTCAAAGATCTGCTTGGAAGTAATCTTAAGTAAACACCTGATCTGGAAAGATTGTAGCCATGGTTTTTTAATTCTTCAACCAAGTCATCTAATATTTTTACAGTTCGAACAATTTCAGTTCTTCTCCTATCATCAGAAGCAGAACCTTTCAAGGCAATATCTACAATCGTTTTAATTAAACTGTCCAGATCACAGGCTAGCGGTCGACCTTTTGATACTGCATTTTTAATACCACACAACTTTTTTCTAATATCCGGATCTAAAGCTTCTATTGCTTTTTTTCTTTTCAGCCTGGTTGCTGTTTGACGTTCAGCGGCTTTTTGACGAAGTACAAGATCTCGGTTTTTTTCAATCAAAAGCTTTTGTTTTTGTCTTAATATATGGAGGTCCTCTTGTGACAACAAGTTGCAATTTCTTTTTTCAGTAAAATATGCGATATCTTTTTGCAGAATAAAAATTTCATTCTTTAACTGATCTTGTTTTGGCGCAGGTCTTTTTAAAACTTTTAACGAATTGGAGTTTTCTTGTAAGCCTTTTTCACTGTCTTCACTATTTATAATTGATGGGGTTGCCTCAGTCAAGTCATCAAAAGTGATTTTAGATTCAATCACAAGCTTTTTTTGGTGTATAGTTTTGTAATTTTGTCAAGTAAGATAAAATACCAACTTTATTTCGAAGTTCAATTTGCTTTAGTTCTTTCATTTTTTTTTCAACTTCTACATTTATATCGAGTAATGTTTTGCTTTTTGTTTTGATCTTAGACCAGATTTTATTTGTTTCTTCTTGAGACTTTTGCTTTGGTTTGTTTGCAAATGCTTTTAAACATCCTTCATAAATAGATTTGTAAAGTTGTTTCTTTTCACTAGACATTTTTATTCTTTAACAACAACGACAATAAATTTATTTTCCTAACAACCATTAATTAAAAACAAGCACATTATGAATTAATGTTAACAATAGCATTATTAATACTAAAATTCGTTAACAATCTAACTAACTTATTGAATAATAAAAATATAAATATAAAATAATTACGTAATAATAAAATAATAAAGTAATAAGACCAATAATTTGCAACAGAGTGACACAAAATATTAAAAGTAATACTAATAATAACATTAAAAATAGAATAATATCGTTTATGCATTATATTTGAAGACCTAGTTTTAAGCGAAAATAAAACTTAACTTTTTAGTTTATTAATATAAATAGTGTTAAAAAAATAAAATATGATTTTTGATAGTAATATAAATCATTTTTAGATACTTGCCCACTATCTAGTTCTTTGATCGTAGGATTAGAATTTCTTTTTATGCGCACAATTTTCGCAAAAATAATTTTGTATATAAATTAATTAAATCCAATCATTTAACAAAAACAAAAATTTTTGTAAAATGAAAGTTAAACTAAAAACGCTCGCTATTCGTGAAGTCGTTGCATATAATTTTTCTCGAAATCAGTATTATATATAAATACCTCCGAGTTTGCATTATAAACTAATTTAATTACGCAGTGATAAACAATTTAATTTAAAATGTTTTTTGTCACGCCACACTGAGGCAAACCACCCCCCTCCCCCATGTGACATTTAGTGACACTTTCTAATACTCCCCCCCCCCCAAGACTGTCACGTATTATTTGAACAGCCTCTACAATGCTCTCGTATTCAAAGTTATTAATAGCATTGGAACAGCGATAAATGTCGTCCATAAATTACGTCACGCAGTTTTTGACATTTTTTAACCCCCTTCCCCCTCCCCTCGTAACGCATCCGTAACACTTTATTGACCCCCTCCCCCCCCCCCTACCATATTATGGAAAAATACGGAATAAAAAATACTAGCTTAAATTGGTTTAAAAGTTATCTGTACAACAGACAACAATGTGTTAGTTCAAACGATAACAAATATTTTAATTTACTAAAAGTAAAATGCGGAGTTCTTCAAGGTTCCATTCTTGGTCCTCTTTTATTTTTAATTTATATTAGCAATTTTCCACAATCACTAAAAAAACTCGATGCAATAATGTTTGCTGATGATACAAATTTATTTTATTCATCAGCATCAATTGAGAATCTCTTTGAATATGCGAACGATGACCTTGAGAGTCTAAACATTTGGTTTAAAGTAAGTAATTTATCTTTAAATACAGAAAAAACAAAATACGTCTTGTTTCATTCCAAACAGCAAAAAAATAAAATACCAAGCATTCTACCATTATTAAAAATTGATAACATAAACATCAAAAGAACTGAAACTATTAAATTTCTTGGGATAATTATTGACGAAACGATATCTTGGAAAGCCCATATAAAAACGTTTAAGTACAAAAGATCAAAAAGTGTGGGTATACTTTACAAAGTCAAACCTATACTTTCCCAGGAGAATCTAAAAACTCTCTATTTTCTTATATACAAAGTTACCTAACATATGCTAATATTGCCTGGGGAAGTAAAAATAAATCTAAATTAAGTTCTCTATATATACACCAAAAACACGCATCAAGATTGATTTATAATAAAAATAAATTCACTCATGCCGATTCTTTACTTAAAAACTTGAATGCTTTAAATTATCAAATTAATCTATCAAATTAACATCTACCAAAATATTTTATTTATGCTCAAATATTAGCTCGAACTTGTCCCAACTCATTTTACTAATAACTTTTTTCAAACCAATGCCAACAGATATATCACACGAGGAACCGGAAACTTTACGTTGCCCATAAAAAAATTTTTTTTTTTGAGATTTTTAATTGTATACCGTGGCCCCTATTTATGCAACAAAATAATACCTCAAAATATAGAACTTATCAAATTGGATAATTTTATTGCCCTGAAGAAAAAACTAAAAGATCTCATAATTAACAAAATCAATTTTATCGAAATGTATTAAATATAAAAGAACAATTAATATAATAAAATGTAAAAAGAACAGTTTAAGCTATGAAAATAAATAAAGAAATAAAAACATAAATAAAAAAAATAATAACAATAAATGCAAATAGTTAGCAACTATACAAAGTAAAATATTACTGAACAGATGACCTCAAAAAGTTAATGTGTGATTTGTAAATTTACTCTTTAAATTTTTAGTTTATTTTGTATTTTAAAGGTTCTCGATGAAAAAGTCTTCTGCGAGTTTCCTTGCAACTACATAGTACTATTAATATATATTAATATATAGTTTCAACGACAACGACAAGCAAGTCCCTAGTAGCCCTGTGGTTCGACAGACTTGCGTATATTTTTTAAATGCATGGGTTAATAGCCAGCACTTTTTATTATAAACTAGGAACTTAACGCTGTTTTACGCATGTGCGTAAAACAGCGTTAACTGTTTTACGCACATGCGTAAAACAGTTAACGCTGTTAAATGATTGTTGTATTATTTATTGTTAAATAATGAGTTTATTGAAAAATAATGATTGTTGTTAAAAAAATATATAATGAGTTTATTGAAAAATAATGATTGTTGTTAAAAAAAAGAAAAAAAGAAAATGTCTTGAATTCTTTGAGCTTCATTGAGTTAATTATTTAGTACTTTTCAGTCTGTTTAATGTTTTTTTTCACCCTAATAGTTCCGTGTAAAATTGCATAAATTAACATCGCTCTCGTAAACATGATACCATTTTTAAAAATCTAGTTTTCGTATACATAATACATGCAAAATATTACAAATACATAATATGTAATAACATATTATACATTCAAAAATATTAATTTATAAATATAATTTTCTTCCATCTAGCAACGTATGCGTGGTCGAATGGATTCTGCTACCGGCTAGTTAACCGAGGATCCCAGGTTCGTTATTCGATATCGAAAATTTTTTTTTTTAGTTATTGCACAAAGATTGTTTTTTTGTTGCTGCACACTTTTGTGCACCAACTAAATAAAGTTCTGCACTTGAACCATATAAATTCAAAGCGCAGAACGTGCACTGCACAAACAGCTGTAACGGTCCGTTAACAGGCTGTAACGGAGTGTACACATCGTCTAAGTAAGATTTAGGCGTAGTTAATATTACAATCAACGTGTAGATAAATCAACTGAGGGTTTTGGTTTGGTCAGACTTTTTTAATTAAAAGAACGTCTTCTTTTAAAAGAAAAAAAAATGTTGCATCACAAAATCAAGACCTCTTCCCTCCCCCTCGTAAGAAATCGTCACAAAATCGCTTACCTCTTCCCCCCTCCTAAGCGTGACGTAATTTATGGACTACCCCAAAGACTAATCCAAAGTAGCTTCAGTTATTGATCAACATTTCGAAATAATACTTAAGCGCTGTGTTTGGCAGTGACTTGATTTGAACTTGTTTCGCATACAGCCCGACTTAAAACAAATCATTTAATGTTTAAACCAATTGAGCTATTCAAATATTTTGAGTAGCTTAAGACGTTTTTAAAACAAATTTCTTTGGTCTTGAGCGCAACTTTAAAGGTGTATTTAATGAAAGGCGAACAAAACGTTTTTTATTCATTTGATGAAAGATTTTACGTCGCGAAAACAAAAAATAAGTATTTAAAGTAGGAATTAATGACGTATTTTTCCATCTGCAATATACGTATTATTATCTGTTTTGTAACTCATTATTTTTCTTTTCTAATCCAAGCGTAGACTGGGAGAGAAACACACTAACAACCTCCCATGAAATATTTCTTAAGGCATTATGGTTTGTTGATATTCAACAATTATCATATTAGTATAATGGCCAAACATAACAATTATAGAGTAAGTATAAAAAAAATATGTAAGAACTAAACAACAGTTATACAAATGGTTATACATAATATAGTATAATTTATCATAATTATACAAAAGTATACCACAGCAAAAAATATACAACTTAAGTAAAATTATATATACTAGCGCAGCCCCGTAAACTGATATTTAGCGTATGCATATATATCCCACATAAAAGTTTCTCGTTGACTTAACGTTTACCCTAAAAGACCTATTATATTTAGCTGAATATATCGGATATAAATGTCTACATCCGGATCGATATATTGAGTTTAGAAAAACACTTGAGAACATAAAAATTTACAATAATAGCAAAATGTTTTATTCTAACACTGTTGGTACTTTCCGATATTAAAAAAGTTTCAACGTTCAGAATTTCGAAGAAATTTGAATAAAAAATAACAAAGCATTTGATAAAACAAAACAATTTTTTTTTTAAAATATACTTAAAAAAGTATTACATTGAAATATAATAATAAAATATAAAAATAATAAATCTATTAAAATATAAAAATATATATAAAAAAAAAACTAATGTAAAATTTATAAAGGTTTATAAATGGTAATTAAGTTTAACATACCGAAAGCAAAAAATGAGGAAACACCAATTTTTAAATAAAATTTTATTCTTAACAAATATTAATAGTATTATTAATATCAAATATTACATTTTCTTTTTAGGAACTTTGAGAATTTACTGTTCTAACTACGTAAGTCAGGAGCTTCATCGTTTTGAAAAAAACAATTTTAAAGCAAATATTAAAGTAAAATAAGTCTAAATTTAGCAATTTGGATTAAATAAAACACGTTTTAAGGTATTTTCTAAATCAAACTTATATAAGTTGAAAAAATATTATTTAAGTAAATGCGCTTATTGGCTTTAAATTGTTTATTAAAGCTTAGTGTCATGTCGCGTTGTTTCTTTATTCAAAAATAAGGACGATTTTATTTCATAATTTATTTTACAAAACACAGATAAGTTCTTGCAAAGTCTCTACTTTTTATTTTTTTTGAATATTTACAGAAGTAAGACAAGCTTGCAAACTGCTATTTCGATGAAACAAACCTAGCTTAGAACTTGATCTCGGATTTATAATCTGATTAAAGGTTGTGGTATACTTTATCAGATCTGGAAGATTTTCTTTAGAATTTTCAGCAAAATTGGTTTTCGAACATTTTAAATTTTCTTTTATTGGTTTAAATTTGAGTTTGTGAGTATTGCAATTCTTCTATTAAAAATAAAAAAATAAAAAAATACAACAATAAAAGAAGTATAGAAACCTTCATTTAAAATCAAATTATTTTAAAGTATTTTAAAGATATTCAGAAATAATTTAAAAATATCTCTATTGGGCCTAGTATAAAAAGAATATTATAATAGAAATGGTAAGTCAAAACTTTCAATAAAAATTATTAAGCTTCTAACATGGAAGTAAGCAAAGTTTGGACCTTTTATAAATGTAACAAAAAAAATTTTAAGCCTTCTTGTTTTTAAGATATTTTACAGTTTTACAATAAATGAAAACAATGTCTCGCATAAACCTATTTAGGTTTTTTATATTTACCATCAAGTTAGACATAAATAACACGTAAATCATTACCAGTACATTCTAACAAGACTGTAAATGAGTTTTCTTCTAAAAGCATCTTAATAACCAGATAAAACAAAACAAAAAAATAACATTTTTATTTTTTTTAATTTTTTTTTTTAGTTAATTTTTTTAGTATTTACATATTACATATATATTTACATGTCTGTATATTTTTATATCATTATGCAAATCAAATAGATTTGTTTCAAAAATGATATTGTCTATTATTCAGTATTTTTTTCGCTTAAATCATTAATATAAACTAGAAAGAGTGCATCTAATACAGATTGATTTAATTACTATATTTATAATATATAATGCATTTATTTTATTTTATCTTAAAAAATAGACTAAAACTTTATACTTCCAGCCTAGAATTAAAAAAACTATTTCATTTTTTAACCATGTCAACGCATTTCCTATTTAACAATAAAATATTTGATCGATGATATTTGATAGAAAATATTTGATCGATGGAGTTGCCATGGGATCTCCGCTTGCTCCTGCTTTAGTTAACTTATTTATGAGTCATTACGAAAACATTTGATTACAAAACAACAATTGCAAAAAGGTAGTTTTCTACAAAAGGTATGTAGATGGTATTTTTTGTATCTTTGAAAATAGCGATGATGCACTCACTTTTCTTGAATATATAAATAAACAACATCCAAATCTCAAATTTACTAAAGAGGAAGAAGTTGATCACAAATTGAACTTTCTTGATATAATGGTTGACTCTGTAAATAGTAAATTTGATACTTCAACGTTTTGTAAAAAAAAACTTAAATAGGTTTACTGACTAATTTTACCAGCTTCGCAAATATTAATTATAAAATAGAACTCGTTAAAACTCTGATAGACAGGGCCTTAAAAATCAACAACAACTGGGTAAGTTTTTATCTAGATGTTGTAAAAATTAAACTAACTCTCCAAAAATATTCTTTGCGCCTTGAACTTAATTGACAAAACCTTAAAAATGATACGAAACAACCTTATCTCTCCTAAAGAAAACATGTCATCTTCAAAACCATCAGATATACATTACTTGAAACTCCCTTACATTGGATAAATTTTAAATACACTTCTACACCAATTAAATAAATGTATTAAAAAATATTGTAAAGATAATATAAAAGCAAGAATAGTTTTTACACCTTTTAAAATAAGTAGTTTGTTTTCATCAAAAGACCCCTTACCTCAAAGTTTAAAATCCTTTGTTGTCTATAAATTTGGTTGATCCAGCTGTAATGCTGGATACATTGGTGAAACCACCTGACACTAAACAACAAGGATCTCAGAACATTTAAATTCAGATAAGGCTTCCCATATTTACAAACATCTCAAATCATCACAAAAATGCAAAAGTTCAACAAATCCTGATTACTTTTCCATTATTGACAGAGATGCCTCCAAGTATGAGCTCTAAATTAAGGAAGGTATCCATATTGAGACGGAAAAACTTCTTCTTAATACTCAATTAAAAATTTACAATATTTCTATAACAATATAATTTCTCAATTATCTTACTTTTTATTTTCTATTTTGTTTATTATTAATTACTTCACACCTTTTGTATAATTTTTTTAAAATTTTATGGAAATTATTTATTTTATAGATAGTAACAATGGTAGCAGCTTTATTCAGAAAACACGAAAAAGAAAAAAAAGGCGAGAATGGCAAACGAGCTTGTGTCATACTCGTTTTTTTATGAACATGGCAGTTTGACACCACTAGTGTTCGGTACAAATGGAGGTATGGATAAAGAATGTCATAAGTTTGTTAGAAGGCTAGCCGAGAAACTGGCGGAATAACAAAATGAAAAAAACTCAATTGTTATTACGTGGATAAGAACAAAGTTATTTTTTGAGATACTTTGCTCAACCATCCTTTGTTTAAGAGGTTCAAGAGCACCGCGGACTAGTATAAATGATTTAAGATGGATGTTCTAGAAGCAAGATGGATGTTCTAGATGCAAAATGGATGTTCTAGAAGCAAGAATCTGAGTTTTTATAAATTTATATTATAGCATTTTGTTTTACTTGTAACTAATATTTAGGAATAGTGTTTTATAAGAAAAACGTAATAATAATGTATGCTGATGACACTATAATAATAGCAAAAATTAAGAGCAAAGAAGAATTGTAAACAGTTTATTTGGATTTAGACAATGGATTCAAATCGTCAAAAAAAAGCTTCTATGTTTCAATGTAGACAAATGTGTAGTCATGCACTATGGCTCACTTACTGATACTATCTTATAACTATGTGTTGAAATATTTGTAAAACCTTAATTCACCCTAAATCTTAATTCTCCGATTATAAATTTGGCAACTTATATCTAACACATAAAAAAAGCAAACAAAAAAACATGAAAAAATACCGGTATCGATATGTTTTGCTTGAGTGCATGTATTCTGAAACTACCCGTAAATGAAGATACGTGAGTAGTTTTTAAACTTTTTTGCATTGAGTTCTCGACTCTTTTTTTGGAAATTTGTTTTCTATTTGCACAACTGATGCTTTCTAATGCTTTTTTTCGACTGCCAACAAAACTAGATTTTTGCCCAATTGTTTCTGACTTGACTGTTTTAAGACCATCTCTATCATCAGAACAATTTTTTATAAAAAACTCTTTGTTAAATTGATTAAATTTATTTTGCTGGTACATAATTCTGCGGTATTGTGCAACGTATTCATCCATATTATCATAATGCAAAAATCCTTCATAATTAGTTGCAAGCCTACTTTGTCTTTTTTTTTTTAAATCAAAAAATTTATTTTCAAATTTATCATGCAACTTATCATTCAACTTTTCAAACGAATTATTTGACTGAGAGAAGACTGAGGTAGAGTCACTGTCAATAAAAACATTTTTCCATCTCGATAAACATTTTTCTTTAGGCTTGTTTGAACGGCTATTCAGTAGGCTTTGTACATTGATATTGCTATGAAAAAGAAGACTTTCGACTGCTTTTTCTTTTTTTGGCAAAACCAAAGACATTAATAATTTACCAATAATTTTATGAAAATAGTTATATGGAGAAAAACATTGAAAAAATTTGACGTCATCAAAAAACTTCAATTTTGTTTTTTTTTGCTATCCTATTTTCGTTTCTGTGAAATAATATATATTATAGCCTTCAATTATACATTATAGAGTTAATATATGTTTACAGTTAAAGGATATAAAATTTGAACAAGCTTACTAAACTGGAAATAAAGATAGCAAAAAAATTTATTATGTTAAAAATTTATTTGACAATGAGAGCTTTTAGAGTTTTTTAGAATCGCTTATAATTAATACTTAACTTAACGCTGCTGCTCACCATTCGTGCACCTTTACACGGATTTTTTTACCATACTTGGCCTTTGAGTTTTATCATAAATTGCTTTACTTCTGAACTCGCCTAATGGGGCTCTTTCAAATCTTAATAATCTGTCAGTATCTGCTTAATCAGTAATGAGATCAAAAACTTTGTTTCATCAGCTTAATTAGTGATAAGATCAACAATTTTTATTTGATAACTTCTGTAGTAAAGGATGAACATTATGTTATTATTGAATTAGTAAAGTAACTTTTAAAGTCAGGTGATTTATTTAAATTATGCATTTTAGTCTTTTGTCAATTGTATTTAAATTTATTAATTTATAAAATTAATCTCTAATTTTTAAATTAAAAGACGACTCAAGAAGACGTTGCTCATTTCAAAGGTCAAGAGGTCAAACTCTTGATAAAGTTAGTGTTTAAAACACTTGCATCTCACACGGTCAACTCAATGTTACATGTTAAAGAACAAGATCGTTTAATACCTTATTTAAAAGAAGTTATAAAAATCCGTATAAAAAACCAGATTGTTTGATAGTTTGTTTTTGAAAGTTGTTAAACATTTATTACGAGGTATTTCAAAAAACAAAAATAAGGTTGTATTTGTAAAGTTTCAAATTTATATATTTTTCTTAATTTATATATTTATCTATATATGTGTGTTATTTATATTGTGTTTTATTGTGTATATATGTGTTAAGGTTATATGGGTTTATATTTTGTAAGTGTGTAAATATATGAAATGTTTCAATGTTTGTGGTGTGTTATATGTAATATGTTTATAGTTTGTAAGTGATAATTATGTTGTTTGCATGGTTTCAAATTGTTGTGACTGGGCTTAGTTTACAGCAAGATTGTTGACCTCGCTAGCCAAGTGGTGTACTTTGCTATAATGTGACCTGGCTTTGTTGAGAGCAAAAATATTGTCCTCGCCAGCAGAGTGGTGTATTGTCATAATAAAACACATAAATTAATTCTGTTTGTAATTAGTGTATTTCTAAAATGTGTTGAAAAAATATTGTTTAAAAAATGTGTTTTAATGTTGTTATCCTCTGTTCTTAACAATGTATGCTTTTGACAATAAATAAATTTTGTTAAAAAGCAGGCTTTACTAACAGCTCCTCCTCATTAAAATTTTTAAGAGTTTCGATTTTCTTCATTAAATATGTTTAACTCAAATTTTTTTTATATATATAAAAGTAAGTATACAGCGTGTTGAAGCATAAGTTTGAATAACTTTTGTTAAATTTTTAGGATTTTTTGTATAGAGAATGTTTTCTTTATATTATTATTTTAATGTTTTGTATGTACATCAATATATATATATATATATATATATATATATATATATATATATATATATATATATATATATATATATATATATGTATATATATAGACACACACACACACAATAAAATATATAGAATTAAAATGTCTATACATATATTATATGTATAGACATTTTAATTTTTTTTGCCTTAAATTATTGTCCCTTTTTCTTTAGAATATTAAATATCTAAAAAAAAATTAAAATAGTAAAAGAAGTTTCAATATTTCCAAGTTTCTTCACTTGAAGCAAATATATGATTGTTTATAGAGGTTCTTTTAGTAGTTTTGTATTTATTTATTGCAAATCTTGCGTTAAATGCCTTTCAAAGTAATGAAAGGGTTTTGTTGATGGATGATTACATTTTATCCTTCCATGCTAGCAGTACCTGCTGAGTTGACAGGCCTTAAATTTTTTTAATTTGCTTTATTTATGAGTTCTTATATGTAAAAAATTTGTTTTTTAAATTACATTTGTTTTTGTTTTTTTTTTTGATTAAATACTTATAATATTTTGTCAATAATTGATAACAACTACCATAAATATATAAACAATACTTAGTTGAAAATATTACATTAATTTATAACTTTAGTTTAAGTTTTTAATAAAACTATGTTATCTTAACACAATGCTATATATGGTAGAATATAATAGATTATAGTATTATGCTCTGTATTATTTGCTTACACTTTATTTTAGATAAGTTTAAAAAAGAAACTTCAACTTTTATTATATTAGGCATCATTTTTACACACTCCTTTGATGCCTAATTATGTCTAATAATTTAAGAAATGAAATTATTAGACTTCGTCAAAATGAAAGAAGGCAGGCTAGGCGAGCTGAGATAAACCGCCGTCGAAATGAAAGAGATGAGCCCAGGCGAGCTGAGATAAATCGTCGTCGAATTGAAAGAGATGAGCCCCGGCGAGCTGAGATAAATAGTCGTCGAATTGAAAGAGATGAGCCCCGGCGAGCTGAAATAAATTGTAATCAAAATGAAAGAAATCAGGCTAGGCGAGAACTTAATAGGTATAATATGCATCGCATAGCAAGAAATAATATTGCTATAGAGAGTAACTACCTCGGAGAATTAAACCATAATTGTCAGTATTGCAGTGCAAAGAAGTTTTTAAATGAAACTCATTTTTTGTGCTGCCATTCAGGAAAAGTTGTATTAGCTCCTCTTTCTCTTTATCCGCCATTGTTGACAGGTTTAATGACAGGAAACCATGTTGATCATGCTGTAAATCAAAATTTTTTTAAACACATAAGGAGTTATAATTCCTCTTTATCTTTTGCTTCCTTCACTGCCGAAATAGCTCCTCCCTCAAATAATGGCCCTTTCTGTTTTAGGGTCTGTGGGCAAATTTTGCATCGTGTTGGAAATTTAAGGCCTGCAGAAGGTTGTCTGCCCAAATATTGTCAGCTGTATATCTATGATCCTAATGCAGCAGTGTCATTCAGAATGGAACAACCTGGTAATGATGGTTGTATACATGAGTTAATGCAACTCTTGCAAACATTAATTAATCAAGAAAACCCATTTGCTCTTGCATTTAAAAACATGGCAGAAGTAGAGGATGAAGAAATCCGCCAAGCAACTTAATATTTATGAAACAATGATTCAATTTAAATTGTATTATAAGTAGCTCTGTTGAATAAATTTTTTTTTTGTAATTTGTACTAAAGGTTATATTTTTATTTTATATTAAGAAAAATATGTTTTTAAGTAAATATCTATATTTTTTTATTTTGGGATTTATTGGTTTAGATGGATATAAAAATCATTTTTGCTTTGTCTTTCATATTTCCTTTTATTATATATGAATAGGAACCATTTATGCTTTAATCACCATTAGCACTCGAAGTTTCCATTTGCATTAAGTATCGATTTTTGGCACACACAACAGGTTTAATAACTTAGGCAGTAAAAACAGCTTGAATGATTTGTTAAGAGTCTTTAAAGAAACGCTTTTACGAAAAGCATTAAATAGATAAAGCTAACTTATTTAAAATAATAAGTCTTTAACCCGTTTTTCTATATCCAAATTTACTTTTTAAATAAATGTTGATGAAAGGGTAAAATATCGTTATAGCCTACGTTAATTTTAAATTCTTTTTAAATTAAAGGAAAGAGTTTTGATACTTATTTAAATAGGGTTAATAAAATATAAATAATTGTTTAAAATACATGCGTGCAAATAATTCCTACAAATACTAAACGTAAAATAACGCTTACAAACACCAAAAGTATGTTTGCAGTGAATAAAGTTAAGTTCAAAGATAAGTAGGAAGAAATGTTTAAAACTGTTTCAATAATAACATTTATTTTTAATTACTTTTGTTGTAAGTTGGGATGAAAAAAAAAGTCTCTGGAGTATGAACTCCCGGGGTAAGATGACTATATCTGTCTAAGTGTTGCGCGTCTACCAATTAGCCCATAAACGTATTTTCTATTTAGAATTTAAGATTATTTATGACGCATAAGAAGTGTAATTAAAAATTCAAAACCAAGTTTGCAACAACTGAGTTTAAATAAAATCTAATTAGATGTGTATATGTTATGAACGTTAACTAAGGCGTACTTTAACGGCGTCACGTGTTGAATGTTTTAGCATTTTTCTAAGTTCGTAGTCTTTTCTTATTAAAATTTTTATAATCGGCATAATATTAAAATCGTTTGAAGTTTTTAAAAGAACGTTTTAACAGAAATGTTTTTGTCATATCAAAAAGTAAGTATAGTTTTTTATATGTACATTTTTAAACGGTTTAAAAAAAATATTGAGGTAAGGAATAAGTATAGAAAAGGTCGGTGTGGAATAGATTTACTAAGACCCTTAGTTTACGTCCGGATAGCTATAGATAAGTATAAAAATGGTCGGTTCGGTAAAGACCCGTATTTTACGGGTCACCCCAGCTAGTTTCTATTATTTTACTGTTGTGATTTTAATGTGCGTCAATAATTTGTCAATAATTAGCTTTGCTAATTATTGACAAAATTCACACGTTGCATATTTTTATTATTATAACGTTTTGTATAACGACCACTAATTGTTGACAAGAGTCACAAGTTGAATTTTTAAATGTTATATTTAGTGAACAAATTTGTTGTAAAAACGTTGAGATTGTTGATAAGTAATAAAAACATTAAAAACAAAATGGCTTCTAAATGCGTTGAACAACAAGCTAGCGTTTTTATTGAAGAATCAATACAAACGTTTGCGCATCGAGTGATCCAAGCAGTTCAAGAATGCAAGTTCATGCCTTCAGAGAGAGATGGCCTATTTCATGATCAATTCATCATTGGGATCAATGATTCTGCTGTTCTGCGTACCATTCTTCGGGGAGAAGATGCGCTGAGCTTTGACGATTGTGTCAAAACGGCATCCGTGAATTTACAAACTAGATTAGATGCGGCATGTTTATCTGTAAATGAAGAAGTAAATGTAAGTTACCGAACAACTGGGACTGTAATGTGAAATGATATACGAAGGAAGAAAAAAATGCGATGCTTCAACTGCCAATCATTGATCAGTGATTCAATGTGTCAAAAAGTGTGTCAAAAAGACTATCAAATGTGTCAAAAAGACTATCAAAAGTGATAGTCCTTATGCAAGAAATGCTTGCATAAACATGCTACGAAGGACTGCTACAAACGTCGACAAAACCAGGGAAACTTAAATGGGACGAGTTCGCATTAGGTATTTCTACAAGAACTTGTCCCGAAACAATACTACCTACTATCAACTTGGTAATAAACGGAAGAAACGATACAGCGCTTGTGGATACTGGTTGCTCGCAATCAATCATCACCAAGAAGTTACTACCATCTGACTATAAAGTAATTTGTGTAGTAAATGTTGCAACAATGGGCGGAATAATTCGATGTGAAGAAGTTCCCAGCCGGAAATGAGCTAGCGACTAGCTAGCTTTATAGCGATTTTCAAGCGATTTTTTTTTTCTTATTTTATTCTTTACTAATGTCTCTAACATCTTTAAAAATTCGTTTTTTAGTGTTGAGTCTATTATAATTATGAGAATAATTGAACTTTAAACATTGCGATTTTTTAGCAATGTGTCGCTAGTTACATATCGTAGCTTTGTAGCTAGCTACAAAATATCTACAAATCTATAACTGGTTGATAGCTACATATCAAAATTTTTTTGATAGCGATTTTATTACGATATGATGGGAGCTATAATAGCCTTTCCTGGCCGATTTCCCACCGGGTTGTCTCTAAAATACACCACCCAACACACGGGTGCTTGGTGGATGCATTGGTGTTATGTGTGCATCAAGTAATAAACAAGTACGACATGATTATGGGTATGGAATTAATTAAGTCGTGCGATGAACTGGCTCTGGAAAATTGAAATTCTGTAATTCTCTGATTAAATTATCATTGACACCTCGTGTTGCGACAATTGAAATTGGAACAAGCAAAGCTTATTTTTATTGAAAAAAGGGATTGAAAAGGGGTTGGGAGTGGGAGACGGAACCTAAAATGAAAAACAGAACAAGTCAGTACAACGTATCCAACCAACATTATGAGGCGTTCGACAAAGAAATTAATGAATGGATTAAAGAAGGCATACTTATCAAATATGACGATAAAACTATGAGAAAAGCTAAAGGATTGCTACCATTGATGTGCGTTATTCAAGACAATAAAAAGAAGATAAGACCGGTGCTTAATTATCGCGAACTTAACACCTATGTAAAAGCCTCTACAAGGGAAGCGGATGTCATCAACAATACAATGAGGGACTGGAGACTCATGAGTAAAAACAACAACGACTCAGTGGTGGATCTAAAAAGAGCAACTGTAATTTGCTCTTTTTAGATCCACTGTAAACTTTAATTTCCAAGAATCAACAATATGCGCTTACACGTTTGGGTATTGCTTTGAACCTAACACCTGCAATGATGAGCTCAATACTACGATATGTTCTCCAAAGAAATTCTGCACTTGCAAAATCAACAAGAGGATACATTGATGGCACCTTAGCAACCAATGGAAATGGAAGGAAGCTGGTAGCACATATGAAGAAATGGGGTCTTCACGCGAAAACACCTGCATATTTTAGCAAAAACCCAGTTCGTGCTTTATGATTAGAAGTAACAGTAAATCCATTTACAAAGGAAATGTTTTGGAAGAGAGGACGTAAAATTCCTATTATTAAAAATGCGCTCACTAAGAGGGAGATATTCTCATTATGTGGTAATCTGGTTGCTAATTTATCAGTTGCTGGATGGTTGAGACTCGCATGCAGCTTTATAAAGAGATGTAAAAACAAAGCAGGTTGGGATGAACCTATTACAAATAAGTACATAAATGAAATGATGCAGGAAGTCTTGGATAAAGTTATCAAATGCGATCCAGCAAAAGACGTTTGGAATGTCAAACCTAATGCATCTTTAACTGCATGGTGTGATGCAAATTCGCTGGCAAAAGGAGCTGTGATAATGCAAGGTGACAAAAAAATAGAAAATGCAACTTGGCTTCGACCAAGTCTGATGCAATGCATATCAACGTGGCTAAATTGAATTCATGTATTTAAGGTCTCAATATGGCATTGAAATGGAAC
This sequence comes from Hydra vulgaris, assembly GCF_022113875.1. Taxonomy (NCBI): domain Eukaryota; kingdom Metazoa; phylum Cnidaria; class Hydrozoa; order Anthoathecata; family Hydridae; genus Hydra; species Hydra vulgaris. The sequence goes on from NC_061161.1 coordinate 57,329,026, forward strand.
CCAAGTGATGTCTCTATCAAAACTGATTCTCATAGTGTTTCAGTTGGTTAAATTCTGAATTGACTCGTGACAAACCTGTAAAATGTGCTGGGCAATGTGAAATGCTTATCCGACGAAGGCTTCAAATATTTGAAAAATTGTTCGAGGATTATTCCATAAGTGTATATGTTACAAGGGTACCAACAACAAAATATATCGCAGATGAACTCACACGAGTGCAAACAAAATGGATAAAAAACAAAGTTGCGACGCAAGAATGTAATATCATCTATAAGCACAATCATCAGCAGATTAAAAAAGTTCACTCAATAGCACACATGGAAGTTTCCAAGAGTATGAAGTTATGCTTGCGTCCTGGTATCCAGGTTAGCAGAGACGCAGTGAAACAAATTGTAGCTGAATGTGATGAATGCAATTCAATTGATCCTAATGTCATTTCGTTGGATAAAGGAAATCTTGTTGTAATCAAAGTGTGGGAAAGAGTAGTCTGCAATGTTACTCACGTTGATTCATTGCTGTATCTTACCTGTATTGATTGCGGCCCAAGCAGATACACGTTGTCGACACCATTAAGCGACGAAAGTGCAACAATGGTTGTTCAATCATTAGAAACAATACGATCATCGCTTGGACCTCCTTCCGAAATTCTCATATATAATTCTAAGTCGTTTAGATCTCAGACTATACAAGCAGTTACAAAGAAATCAAATGATTCATTGACGTCTTGTTTTCGTAAGAAAAATTTTTTTCGTTCCAAAACCAGATTTCTTTTCGGTAAACAATATTCTTCGAATCTTTCAAAAAGTTCTTTTACCGTGATGTCGTCGATTTCACCGTCGTCATTTTCTGTTTTGTTTCAAGTCCACGTATTGAATATTTCTCTTCTTTTTTCACCAATCACAAATAAGAACGTCGCGTATTTTTCTTCCTCAGATTTATTTGTCATTGCTGCTTTTAGATACAACTGCATTGTTTGTTTCCATTTTTTCCATGTTACTGCTATATTGGATTCATTCAAGTCCATTTCGTTTGGCTTTGGCAAAAAGTGTTCCATTTTCTTTTTCTTTTTAAAGAGGATAAGATCTTTAAAAATTCAATTTTTAGTGTTGAGTCTATTATAATTAAGAGGATAATTGAACTTTAAACGTTGCAATTTTGTAGCAATGTGTCTTTTGTAGCAATGTGCTAGCTACATATCGTAGCTTTGTAGCTAGCTACAAATCTATAGCTGGTTGATAGTTTCATATCAAATTTTTTAAACAACGACTTTATTACGATATGACGCTAGCTACATTAGCCAGTGGATCTTTAGCAATGGATCCATTCGAAACTCCGTCTTGTCGGATTTTTCTCGGTTTTTCGAAGTTTCCGAGTTCAAGAGAAATCGAGAAACTTCGACGAAACTTCGACGAAACTTCGACAAAGTTTTTAGAAAATATCAATTTTTTACTCGTAAAATAATTAGATTTTTATTTTATTTCTACGCTGCTTTTACAATAATTCTTGTTGTTTTCAAAATATAAGTGTTCTCTTTGTTCAATAACAACACTAATTTTCATTGCAAAGTAATTGGTAATGCACAGTCGGGCAGGTGGTGGCGGTGAAAAAAACCTCAAAAAAAAAAAGCTTATTTTATTCAAAACCATATAATAAAACGTACTGTCACGGAGAAAACAGTCCGTAGAGTAAACTGTCCGGCCGGACAGTTTACTCCGGAGTATAATGTCCTAGTTGGTCTTATTCGTTCGGTTAGGACAATTTACTCCGGAGAAAACTGTCCTACGTTGGAGTAAACTGTTCTACCAGAGTTGCTAAATAAAACGCCGGAAAGCCGAAATGCCAAAAACAAACATAAAATTCTGTTTCCTTTTGGGTAGTTTTTTGCAACGGAATTGCCAAATGTTTTAAATGTTTTGAAAATGTTTATCACAACTTAGCTACATATATTATAAAATAATTTTGAACTGTTACTGCCTGCTCTTTGATGAAATGTAAAGAGAAGTTATTGACAAGTTATTGCGCATTTTACTTGTTTAAAAGTATAAGTCATAATTAATTTACAGAATAAACACAAACAGTTTGTTTAAATATCAATAATAAACGTTTATTATTGGTATTTAAACAAAACTGTTTGTTAAACCTTTCACTGGCAATTGGTGTCTAAATGTGAAAAGAAAAGCTTAAGTTGTTGTACTCAATGGTTTTCTTTCCAGACACTGCTGAACTTAGATTTATGGATGTTTTAGCCTAAGAAAATAGAACTTCTATGTAAAATGGAAAAGTTCACTAATATGTTTATCCTGTGATATTGCAGTTAGAGTCTTTAAAGTTAATTCAGCATTTACAGGTAATTTTTTTGTTTTATAATTAAGTAAAAATATATTTGCGATTTTTAAAACCTTGATAAAAAGTAAATATAAACTATAAATAAAAAGTAATAAAACACAAAAACCATAATTATAACCTAATTTTTTAAATCAAATCTTAACTTTTGCTTGAACATCTAAATTTCTCTCATACATAAAACACTTAATTTCTCATTAACTGTAACATCCGTGTTCGGCATAATACACACATGCCTCGTGTTATTATTATTAGTTGAAATAAATATGGCGGTTTGCACGCTTTAAACTTTATGTTGTATTTAATTCTTAGTATAATATCATCCTCAGAATATTACATGGTACTAGAAGTAAACCTGTGTTTTAAATAAAATGGAACAACTTAGACCATTAGAGGCCATGAATTTAAATGGTAATGTTTCAGAAAACTGGCGAAAATGGAAGCAGAGATGGAATCTTTATAAAATAGCTTCAGGAGTCAATGACAAGAATGAAGATATCCAATGTGCCATCTTCCTTCATATGATTGGTGAGGACGCTTTAAAAGTATATGATACGTTTGTTTTCACTATCGAAGAGAACGATAAATTAGCACCTTTAGTTCAAAAGTTTGAATGTTATTTCAGCCCCAAAAAAAACATAACTTATGAACGTTATTTATTCAATACATGTATGCAAGACAGCAGATTATTTACTGACTTCTTAATTGATTTACGAAATAAAGCTAAAACGTGCGAGTTTGGAACTCTCGAAGAAAGCCTAATACGTGACAGAGTAGTCTGTGGAATCGACTCAAAAGCTGCCAGAGAACGACACTTAGAGACACTGAGCTTACTCTAGAGAAAACAATCAGTTTCATGAGAGCATATGAAACATCAAAAACACAATTAAAAGCCCTTGAAAATACAATCCAGGCAGATTCTATAAATAAACATGGAAACAGACTTAATTTCAACTCCCTAAAGATTGAAAGACCTTTACAAAAATCTTGCTACTACTGTGGATCACAACATACTACCTCGTTTTGCCCAGCATATGGCCTAAAGTGCACAGCATGTGGAAAACTAAACCATTTTGCTAAAGTATGCAGATCCAAAACTAATCGCTTTAATACTAATCGTGTAGACCAAGTTGATCAAAAGGAAGTCAACCTCAACGTTGCAGAGTTATATATTCATCATGTTGCAGCATCAATGGAATGTCCTGACGAACAACAAAAATATAACATTTAAATTAGATACTGGAGCCCAATGTAACGTTATTCCATACAACGTCTACAACTCTATTCCTGGAAGACCTCCTCTCAAAAAAACAATAACTCAACTAAAATCATATGGTGGAAACAATATTCCTGTACTAGGAATATGCAACCTAACTATAAAAAAGAATAACATTTCACAAGTGTGTCAGTTTTTTGTTGTATCTCTGTCTGACGTAAAACCAGTCTGAATTCAACCTTAAAAAAATACAATTTCGAGTATCTGAGGTCAAGTATCTTGGCAACATAATCAGCCATGAAGGCATAAGAGTTGATCCTGAAAAAACTAAAGCCATATCTGCATACCCATTGCCTACATGTCAAGCAGATTTGCAACGGCTCTTAGGAATGGTCAACTACCTGCGACAATTCATCCCAAATATGTCAGAGATAACAGCTCCCCTCCGCCAGCTGCTTAGAAAAGACATACATGGAACCATGAACATACCAGTGCTATGGAAAAAGTTAAACAGGTTCTTTCATCCTCTCCTGTACTCTCATTTTTCGACACGTCAAAAGATGTTCAAATTCAGGTAGACGCATCTTCACATGGGTTAGGAGCCTGTATTATGCAAGAAGGTCACCCGATCAGCTATACTTCTCGTAGTCTAACCATAGCAGAACAGAGATATGCCCAGATAGAGAAAGAAATTTTAGCAATAGTTTTTGCTTGTGAACGCTTCAACCAATATACCTATGGGCAACAGGTCTCAATAGAAAGTGATCACAAACCTCTTGAATATATCTTGCACAAGCCGCTGTCAGAAGCACCACCTCGCATACAAAAACTTCTAATAAGACTCCAAAAATATCAAGTTATAGTAAAATATGTTCCAGGAAAAGATCTACACATTGCAGACTCTTTATCACGTGCTCACCTCAACATTTTTGACGAGGATGATCGCCTAAATGAGGACTGCAGCGTTATGGTCCACACTTTAGTTCAAAATTTGCCAATATCAACAGATAGACTAAAACAATTGCAGCACGACACTAAAATTGACCCTGTACTCTCTCAAATAACAAACTATATAACTTATGGTTGGCCCCGAAACCGACAAATGCTCTGTGGTGAAGAAATGAAATATTGGACCATCAGAAACAACTTACACATAGCAGAGGGAATAATTTTAAAAGAAAATAAAATAGTCATACCAACTGATATGAGACCCCTTATATTAACACAGCTTCACTTATCACACCTTGGCACCGAAAAGACGAAAGCTAGAGCTCGAAACGTTGTTTACTGGCCAGGACTTACAAGCGACATTGATAAACTAATACTTAATTGCCATAAATGTCTTAAATACCGTAATAACAACAAAAAGGAAAAAATCATTCAATACGACATTCCTGACTTACCGTGGAGTAAAGTAGGATCAGACATATATGAGTTGCATGGAAAAATCTATGTAATTGTTATAGACTACTTTTCTAAATTTATAGAAAACAGTGTCATTCCTGACAAAACGGCATTTTCTGTAATCAAATTTATGAAAACCATATTTACTCGTCACGGAATACCTTCAAGTCTCATTGCCGATAACAACCCCTACAACAATGCAGAATTCCTTAACTTCTCAAAAAAATATGGGTTTAACTTCACTCCATCAAGTCCAAACTATCCCTAATCAAATGGTCTCAGTGAAATGGGCGTAAAAATTATGAAGAAAATACTAAAAAAATGTGACAACCCTGAGCTTGGTCTTCTAGAATACCTCAACATGCCTCTCACTGGTATGGACTACTCCCCATCCCAACTTCTCATGAACAGAAGAACGCGAACAACCCTACCTGTCCACCATGACTTACTTATACCAGCAGTTCCTGTAAATGCTTATAGTCAGATCACCAAGTCCAGAAATCGTCAAAAACAATACTATGATCAAAATGCATCTGAACTTCCAAATCTCGTAGCAAACGACACTGCCCGTATGAGAAAGGATGGAAAATGGAAGAAAGTGACAGTTAAAGAAAAATTAACATTACCCAGATCATACAACGTGGTACATAAGTACGGAAGAGTATATCGACGCAATCGTAAACATCTGATTAAAACCAATGAGCAACCACTAGTAAATCAGCATGAACAACTTGATTTGCCATACGATTTACCGGCTGTTATCATACCTACATCAAATGAGGAAACAGCAAACAACGAAATAGAAGCTACGTGTATTCCTGAAACTCTTTCGACTGAACCGCAGCCTGACTTGCGAAGATCTCTAAGGACTAAAAAGAGACCTGCCTACTTAAGAGACTTCATTTAACAGTGTATATTATAAAGAACTTGTTTAACTATATGATAAATATACATATCTTTAAATTTAAAAAAAAAAAAAAAGTTTAAGAAGGAAGATGTAACATCCGTGTTCGGCATAATACACACATGCCTCGTGTTATTATTATTAGTTGAAATAAATATGGCGGTTTGCACGCTTTAAACTTTATGTTGTATTTAATTCTTAGTATAATATTATCCTCAGAATATTACATTAACAACTTAGTAGTTTACTTTCAGATCATTAATAAGGATTTTGATCATCTCATTCTAGTGATGATTTTTTAACAGTAATTACCAATATGTTTTATTGTGCATTAGACAGATGCGTTAGGGCTATTGCTCTTAACACTTTAAAGTCTTCAATAAAGTCTTCCATTGTTGTCTCTTCTTATGTAGATGTGATTTGTGTGACGTGGAGAACTATATTAAATTATTGAATCATTCCTTAGCAGTTGTAGTTTAAAGATTGTCCTTCCTTGATGTTCTATTCTTGGTTTTTTATTATATTGTTTCTAATCTACGTTAATGAACTTCTCTATAATCTTACATCTAAGGTGATATTTATGCTGGTGTTACCACCATTTGTTCTTAGCTTGATAAAAACGCAACACTCTCTGATTTCTTGGAGGGGCATTACAGCTTATAAATGATGTCATCACAGCTATAGCATGAAGCTTTCAGTGCTTAATATTGAATTTAAAATTCAGTTATTTCAAGATAAATCTAAATGCAATAACATGTATCTATGAACGAATGAATGAATTATCTACTTAGTGTCTTCTTGGATTATTTCTTACTTCTAATGATTCTTGGAAATCATATGTAAAATTGATTGCAAAGTTAGCATAGGTTGCATCTGTTTTTCGTGCTAGTTGCATCTGTTTTTCATGCTAGGTTGCATCTGTTTTTCGTGATCCTTAGTGATGTACCAATTAATCAGCATCGACTAAATTGGCCACTTTTTGCACAATTGGCATTGGTATTGGCATCAGCTTTTTTTAATTAAGTTCTTGATTTTCCAATTGATGGCAGATAAACCAATTTTAAAATTTTATCCTGCATTTTGAAAATGATTAAATGAAATTTTGATAATAAAATAAAATTAACTAAAATTTATGTAAAACAATTTCATCGTTGTTATTTTGTGTTCTTGTGTCTGCGCTTTGTTGTTTTGATGTTTCAAATAAAGCCATTTATTCAAATATCCATTATCTTAAGTATCTCCTTAAATAAAGCTATTCATGTTACAAGCTTTTCATCTTCAACACTCTCTCTGCAAGTTTTTCTACTTCTACCTTTTTTTTTATTGACACTGATAACTTTCTACACTCTGGTATTCAATTATCTGCGTTACAACACTCTACATGCCTAAACCACTTCTATATTTTTAAACCTCATTTTGGCACATCTTACCAGATATTATTACTATTCCATGTTCCGCATATCCAACTAATCATCTTTTGTATTGTTCTTTCCAGACACTAGAGATCATCAACATTCATTGCCAATGTTACACTACCATATACCATATACTATAAAATAACGTGTGAATTAAGTTAGAAAAGAGGCCATTTTTGGCTCCATTTTTAAGTATTTTTTATCAAGCCATTTAAAGCTCTGCAACCTGCAGAAATAACTTGGCTTTTTTTTAGGTATATCCTATAAACCTTTGAAGATTGCGACTCTTTTAATCTAGCATTCTTCTGCTTTTTGAGATTTTGAGAAATAATCTTTATCAGCCTTTTACTATCCATCGGCATTGGCCAAAAATGTTTAATCTGTACATCACTAGTGTCACTTTCTTACTTCTGATTATATTCTTCATCTCTATAAATCCCCAATCCATCCTAGCATGGAATACTGTTGCCATATAAAGGGAAATACATCTAACATGTCCTTTCTGAAAAAATGCATCGTAAACATAATTTAATCTGCTCTTTCAGCTAACCTTCAACCTTTGTCACGCCTTTTGTTCTCTTTTCTATAAATAATACACAGCCTGCTGGTCTAAAGAGCTAGAATCTCTTGTGACTATAAAAAATCATTATTTTACTCGTCATTCAATGAATGTGGCTGTTCATAAGTGCAAAATAAAAAATCTTATGTTTCAGTTTTTTGATTGGTGTTTACTTTTAATTTTCCTGATTGTATGAATTATATAAATCAGGAAAATATGATCTTCCTGATTATATAAACCTGGAAAACATTTATAATCTTCTGTAAACTGTCATTTTGCACTATATAACCTTTTTCATGATTTTTCTAGTAACTTCCATCTCCAATAGTGGTTGCTTCTAGGCTTGACAATTTTATTTCTGATCTATCAGTTAAAAAAAAGTTAAAATAAAAATAAAAACAGTGATAATTTTGTTTTTAGAAGTAAAGATATCAAAAGATATTGCTTTTTTTTTTTAATTTCTTTTTTTTTTTTCAATTAATGATAAAAGAATTTAATTTATATATTAGGTGGCCACCTGTTTTAATTATTTTTCAGAAACAAACAACAGCTTGAGAGAAATTTGTATGCATATATTGAAATTACATAGACACAATTAGACAATAAATTTTTTTTGACTATTGCGTTAACACTTTTATTTTAACAGGATTACACTAGATTCAAACTCAATTATTCAACCTTTTTTTATTTTTAGATACTAAGCGGTGGAAGTTGTTTTATATCTGCAGATTGAGTAAGCAGATTAAATCCTCAACAGTTAAAATAACTGTGATTGTGCAGGAATACAGTTGTGTTGTTGCATATTGGATTTGTAGAAGATGATAATGTATAATGTCCAAAAGGCTTAAAAGATGGCAAATAGTCTATAAATGATCAGGAGAGTAATGGCTTTTCGTACATGGTTTTGTTTAACCCAAGATCATTTGCTGTGAATAGCTCCTGCACTTGATATTGCTACTTTATTTAAAAAACTGACGGCGTATGTACTAAAAAATACTAAAAAGATTTTAAATATGTCTATGATTATATATATGCGATTTTAATATAATATAGTATGATAGGTTTAGCAATATATTATAAATATTTACAGAGGCGTATCATTAAATAAGTTTGCATTTTATATTTTCATTTTATATTTTCATTGCTAAAAAGTTATTTAAATATTTTATAAATAATCGAGTTTTAATATATATTTATTGGTTATATTCTCAGATGAAAATTTTCCGGGAATTCTATTTCTAAAAGTATTAATTTCTGAACCATTTTCTCGGGTTTTATATTTAAAAAGTAAATAAAATATTACTCTTTGCAGACTGTTTGCGGTAAAACTGAGACATTGTATTTAATTTTAAAGAATTTTGAAGAAAAATAATTATTCAGTAGTTTTTAGTTAATTTATCTATCTCTTTACCATCATTTCAGTTAATTTATCTATCCCTTTACCATCATTCCACATACCTTCGTCAACTAGTTGACCATATAATTTTTCGGGATTTTCATAGAAAAAAAATTTCCGGGATTTTCATCAAGTCAGCAACTCATCTATATTATATTATTGCTTTTCTTTGTCTGTCATATTCTTAAAACTGCTTGAAATAAGAGCTTCTTTGTTTGTGTAGATTCTAAAAGGAAAGTATCGCTGTTACTTGTTTTGAGCGAAGCGAAATAAAAGCACTCCAAAAACTTGCATGCTTAAAACTAAAATTAAAAATCTTAAATTTGGAAGAAAGACCTCTAAATATTAAAAAAGGGCTCCTAAATTTGTTCTCCCTTCTCCCTAGCCACGGCTTGGGTTGGATCATTTATTTAAAGCATCTAAATAACTCTATTTAATAATGGAAAATTCATTTTTAAATGGAAATACATTTAAATGTTTCTTTTATGTATCATTGTATTAGCAAAACTGTTTTCTTGCTGTTCGATTTTTGTTCAATTTATTCGTGTTATTTCATTATGTAACAAGATCACGCGACTTTTTCTTTACTATTATGTTAGCACCATGTTACATTGACATTTTTACATTTTTACAAAACCTCCGGTTTAACGGGTAACCGGTCGTTTTGTAAGAACACTATTTGATTATTTTTCAAGTTTAAACCTTAATATTTGGATAGGTTTCAAGTGTCACATAACTTTCTGTGCATTTTCAGACTAAATCCCTATGATACTACATCCTGCAAAAAATGAATATGCAACTCTCCGCGTTAAGAAATAAACATCATTAAAAATTAACAAAACTTTATATTTTTGTACTTTTAAACTGATAATAAGTCAATCGCTCAGTTTTAAGCAATTTTTTATTTTTTAAACAAAGTTTTTTGGGTTACGTGTGATATTAGCTATAACAGTTATGTGAAACTTCTTCCCTAAACTTCTTCCCAAAAAATGGGTTCAAATATGGCAAAAACTAAATTTCAAGAACAAATTTCAAAAAATCTCAAAATTTTAAAGGCGGATTCTGAGTGAAGGAAATGTTTTTAGAATTATTTTTGTCCTAAACGTTTTTCTCTATATTTTGAACAATATATAAAAAATTTAAGCAATTAGGAGGGAAATACTTCCACATTTTCCCGAATTTGCCTGATTCTTACAAAAAAGGCTTTTAAAGTCACGGTAGTGAAGTCCGATTAGTTGATTTTCAAGTCACGTCATCAATTGTGACAAGTTGATTTTTAAATTCGCAGAACAGTTGTTTCTAAATTTTTTTTCAACAATTCTCTTATCATTGCTTTTAATTTTTTCTTTAAATTAAACGTCACGACAACGTTGCACTACTTTTATAGCTTTATGCTTTTATGCTTTTAAGCCATTCTGTCTAATAATTTATTTCTGTCTATAACGATAATGTTACATAGACTCTAAGGTTGACGAATTTGTTGCTTTTTAGTTTTCTTTAGACTTTATAACAAGTATAAATAGAGCAGTTGTAGGTCTTTTTTTAGAGGATAGTCGTTGTTCCTAACAATTTGATTGAAATATTTATCAAGAGCAGCCAGGGTAGTTTTTAAATTATAAAATATAAAATTTGGGTTACCACTAATAAAAATATGGTAAAAATAAGGATTTTCCAGACCATCTAGTAAGGCGGCAGTTTTAAGGCTTATTGGTTTAAAAACAGACAAATACGCGACTTAATATTTGCATCACACACATAATTTTATAATTTGCATCACACATTTATTAAACATTTTTAAAAAATGTGCAAAACAATCTTTTTTTTACAGTCTTTATTACACTTAAGAAATGTAAAACTGTCAAGCAACGAATCAGGCATCCCATCTATTTGAGGGCCATTATCAATCCATTCTAACAAAAATTTTATTCAATATTGTAGGTAATATAACAGTATTACTAAAAACAATTACACAATGATAAACTTAAATTATACAGTTTTTAGTTAAATATGTTTAGTATTAAAAGATTTATAGCTTGTAATTAAAACAAATATGCTTAATACACGCTTTTCAAATTCAATGCCATATAAGCACAAGTTGGTTGTTGGTATAGGTAAAGACATTATGAAATACTAATATTTATGAAATAATTATAGTTCTAAATTCAAAAGATATGATGGAAAGCCAAGACCAAAGGTTTCAAGGACAAGGCCAAGGCCAAGTTTCATAGCCGAGGATTTAACCTTTGGCCAAGGCCAAGGACTAACAACTCTGTAGAGAATCAAATAAACATATGCCTCTCTATGATTAGTATAATCAATCAATACAATTTTATAGAGGGTATAAAAAGCAATTAAGCAGAATAGCCACATTTTCCTATTTTTATAAGGTTATTAGGGAGTTTTAAGGAGATTTGGTTTTTTAGGGAGGAGTGGGAATCCTGCCAAGAAATGGAGTAACAGTTTTTAACAAACAGGTATCAGCAATATGAAACTGCAAAAATAATTACGATTAAAGGTGTTCGTACTTCAGTAAGTACTGAAGAGACACTTGTACCTTCACAACTTCTGAAGAGACACTTGTACCTTCACAACTTTATTTTCAGCATTTTGGTGCCCTAAAGGATGGACTTACATCACAATTTTTATGCATTTGAGATATTTTTCTAACTCTTAAAGTACCCTTTAAATAATTTTTATTTAAAATATTTAAATAAAATTTATTATTATAGAGAAGTTATCACGCAGAAAATTTAAATCCATTTGTATTATACAAATTTAAAAATTTTAAAATAAACAAAATATTTTTTTCTATGTAAAGTTTTCATATACTTCATTTTACTTGTCTATGTAAATTTTACTTGTACTGTTCACAGCTTTACAAAATAAAATTAGTTTTTGTCACAAATATTTTTTTTACACCGCCCTAACGTCTACACTACACAATTATTTAAAACTTTAAAACAAATTAAATTTTGTCAAAAAATGCATTTGCATATCGAAAAATAAAAATTTTTATAAGTTCACAAGGAATTTACTTACGAATCCTAAAAAAATAACAATTTTTTTAGGATTCGTAAGTAAATTCCTGATATATATATATATATATATATATATATATATATATATATATATATATATATATATATATATATATATATATATATATATATATATATATATATATATATATATGTATATATTAGGGTGCATCACAAAACAACAATTTAAATTTATTTTGATTTTGTCTGACACTTTATCGTGTTTTATATATTAAAAAAACGCTGGATTTCAAATATTTTGGAAGAAAAAATATTTTTAGAGGTCCCACAACACCTTTAAATATCCAACGGGTCCCTAAAATATTCAAAAAGGTAGTTTTTTAAAAGTTGGTAATGTTTAGTCTTAAATGAAGCGAAATTTTATAACAAAATTTTAAAATAATCATTATTTTATAAAAAAAACATTACTTTAGATTTTTCTGCAACAAAAATAACAAAAACATTTCCACTTTTTTCTTATTTGCCATATCTATGGCAAAAAAAATCTGAAGAAACATTTTATTTTATGAAATAATTATTTTGAAATTTTTTTATAAAATTTTGCTTCATTTAAGACCAAACATGACCTACTTAAAAGAAACTATTTTTCTGAAAATATTAGTGACCCATTAAATATTCAAGGGTGTTGTGGAACCTCTAAAAATATTTTTTCTTCTAAAATATTTGAAATACAAGTGTTACAATACAACACAATTAGGTGTCAGACAAAATCAAAATTTTTAAATTGTTGTTTTGTGATGCACCCTAATATATATATATATATATATATATATATATATATATATATATATATATATATATATATATATATATATATATATATATATATATATATATATATATATATATATATATATATATATATATATATATATATATATATATATATATATATATATATATATATATATATATATATATATATATATATATTTATATATATATATATATATATATATATATATATATATGTATATATATATATATATATATATATTTATATATATATTTATTTATATATATATATAAAATATATATATATATATATATATATATGTATATATATATATATATATATATATATATATATATATATATATATATATATATATATATATATATATATGTATAAATGTAACAAACATACAGCATTTTCTACATCTTTGAAAATTCCTGGCCAGTAAAATCGTTCTGCAACTTTGTAGAAAGTTCGTGTTCTACCAAGATGTCCAGCAGTAGGTTCGCTATGACACAAATTAACAATCTGTTTTCTTTGCGCCTTGCTAAAAACCACTTCTAACCATAAGTCCTTCTTTGCCTTGCGATGCAGTTTATTATCCTCCATTCTAAACCTACAAGTATAAAAAATTAAGTGGTTCCAATAACACAAGCATGACTTTTTGTGTATTATAATATATTTGAACATGCTTGTTACTGTTACATACATAGTCAATTTTACATAGCATGTAATAAATTATGGTAATAATTATGCTATGATAAATTTCAAAAATAATTATACAATAACTCATTTATTTCAGACAACAAGTACAATACAAGGCTTATAGTAAAAAAAAACACAAATAAACAACAACAACAACAACAATCAATTAACAATTATTATTACTGGCGTTATTATTAGCATTATTACTGGCGCAGGCGACAAGCTGATTTTTAAAATGTCAGCAGTTAAGCAGTTAAGTATCAAGAGCAGCGTAAACATATTTTTATAACTTGAGTACTTGTCATAGCTAAATTTCTTGTAACAAGATTGTAGATTTGAAAAAGTACTTACACTAAAGTTAAGCCACAAAAATGCATCATAAAGAGGCAGTACGCCTTAAACAACTGTATTTTTAACTTTACTGAGCATCTTTTAAATCGTCTGTTAAGAATAATTGTACGTGTAAATAGACATTAAATATAACTATTTATATCAGCATTATCAGTTAAATTATTTTCAATTATGTGACCTAGGTAATTAAATTTCTAAAAAATGGTTTTATGTATACTACATATTTGATTACTAACATTGTTACTAATATATATTCTATATGTTTTGTCACTAAGTATATAAGTATATTTGTAATCTATTATACAGTGGCACTATAAAATATATCTTTGTGTTATCTATATGGCTATTTCCAGGATGGAAGAGGCAAGTTTGATATTAAAAAACTTTGTTTTTCAAAAACTTTTTTTCTTTAACTATAGTTTAAAAACAATGAAGTTTCTTATTAATTGAATTTCGAGTCAAAAAGTTAAATGTGACAAAAGTAAGCGGTTGTTTTCTCTTTATACTATTTGAAAAAGCAAATAAAATTTAAAGACAGGTAATTCAAACATTTTTAAAAATATATATCTTTTCATTTAAAAAGGTTCTTCTAGATTAAATATATGACTTGAATAAAAAACTTTTAGATTTTAAAAATAATTCAAGTGGTCTTTTTCAAACAAATACATTACACGTATGCAAAAACACATACACGTATGCAAAAAATTAGGTTGCGTCACTGAACTGAAAGATAAAAAAGTTTCATTATTAATATGAAATTATGCTAGACTTTTTTAGAAATCCTTCAATAAATTTTTGCTCCGCAAAAAAAAAAAAAAATTTAAAGCATTATATAAACTTATAATTTGAGTTTCAAAACTGTTGGGTCACTGAATATGATATTTATCTTTTAATAAAATAGTGAGGTGAAAATTAAAGTAAGTCAAAATTAAGATTTCTTTATTGTTATTGGTCGATTGATTTTTTCATTTTCATTTCACTTTCATTTCATATCATATCAAAAAGAACATTGGTTATGAATACAGTATAAATGGGGTTATTTTAGAAGAAATTGAGACTGAAACCTTGGGGTTGTGATATCACATGATTTGAAAGCATCTAACCAGTGCATGGGGGCTTTTGAAAATGCAAACAAAATTATGGAAATGATAAATCACACCATTGCCTATAAACAATCTAACATTATGTTATAACTATATAAATCGTTAGTTCCTCCACACATAGAATATTGTACATCTGTACAATATTCTATGTGTGGAACGAATAGAAATTTATAAACCTTTAACAATTTAACTGGGTCAATACAAAGAACGGAAGGTTTTTTATCCATACCGATTGTGCGCATTTTTATTATTATCATATTTGTTACCAGGTGGTACTTTAGAAACGCAAAAATCGGGTAATATTTAAAAAAAGCGCAGTTTAGAAAACAATTTTTTTATCGCGCTACTTAACAATTTTTAATTTTAAAAAATCTATTATTTCCACCTCAAGTAAGTTTATTATAACAACATAACATAATAATGCATGTTATATTTTATAATTATAGTTTAATGAATTAGGTTATTTAAACATTTATAATATTTTAAATGAACTTTTAAAAAATTTTAAACTTCATACAAATTATGAAAATGTTTATAGTGATTAACATTATGATCAATGAGTAACATTATGAAATTTTGTTTTAAAGCTAGCTATGACAACAAAAGTATCTGAGATGTATCCCTGTCCCAAGAAGGGTTTTAAAAAAAAGAAGATCGAGTCGCAAGAGCATGTTCCTAGCTAACGTCACTCTGGATAGAATGGAAACAAACCAGCTGCCCCTAAGGATTCACGTTATCCAACGCTACTTATTTTTAAGAGAACAATTTCCAAAGAAAGCACTGAAGGATCTTCAAAGTCATTAGTGACAAAAGGATGATGTTTCATGTCAAGAAGTATGTAGAAAAGTACATGGCTTTGAAGAAATCCCAGAAAAAAAATTGAAATTGGTTATCTTGAGACAAGAAATAAATTTGAGAAATCAATGACAGGTAGGGGATAAATATTAAATGTTAAGATTTTCTAGTCAAACAGCCAGTACTAAGCTAATTTATTGTGAAGTAAATAGTTTGCTTTTTCTTGTTCTTACCTAATAAAATTAAATTTAAAGGATTATTTTGGGCTGGAGAAGACATTACGCTTCTTGAACGTAGTTTAAAGACTGATAGGCTAAGACTGGAAGCAGATAAGATTGAAGATTTAACCTTCATACGGGACCAGCTAAGTTGCTGAAAGATGGTGGTTGGAGCGTTGGACGGTCGGTTTGTAGATGTTAGTAATAGATCTGCATCAAGAAATAACTCTAAAACCTCTGGTATAGTAAAAAAAACTTTCCATGATTTCTCCGGATTTTCCTCTGAAAGTGAAATGATTACTGATGACTCTAATGATACATGTTCCGAAGATGATTTTAAGATTGGTAACGCATCAACGAAGAAGACAGTTAAAAGTATGACTCTAAAGATACCAAAAGACATTTTTTTTAAAAACTGCCAGAACTGCTATTGGGATGGGAATATCTACTAACCAGGCAACAGCACTTATCTCTTCTTTTCTTTGCAATGCCAGTGAAGATATAGAAAATGTAACATTATCCCACAGCTCAACTCACAGGATTTTTGATATAATAATAAGAAATGATGCTGGTGTTCTTAGAGCAAACATAACCAGTATGGTTAAGACGAGCGGCAAACCCATCATTATGCCTTTTGATGGCAAAATTATCAAAGATTATACGGGTAGCATAGATGAGACAAAAGACCGAATTTGTGTGCTTATAAGGCATGACAATCAGACCCATCTGTTAGGCGCTCCAGGGTTGGAACACGGCAGTGGTGAGGCTCAGTTCACAGCAACTCAAAATCTATTAGATTCTTTTGATCTAGGGCAGTTCATCCACGGAGTTTGTTTTGATACCACTGCTTCAAACACTGGCTATTTAAAAGGAGCTTGTGCAAGATTAGCTAATTTTCACGGCCGACCATTGCTCTTGTTAGCCTGCCGCCATCATGTAGGAGAGCTCCATATAAAACACTTTTGCAATGAAGTTGCAGTAAACAAATCTGTTGGACCAGAGAATCAACTATTTAAATTTCTAAAGCAGAACTGGCATGGTATTGATGCAAACAACGAGAAAATGCTGTTGAAATTTAATCACCAGAATGTTAAGAATACCAGGTTGGAGACGCAGGCTCTATTGGCGCTAAAAACTTGCAAGGACCTGATAGATAAAAACAAGTTAAGAAATAATCAGGTAAGGTTAAAATATTGAAATATATTACTTTAAAACAACTTTATACCAAATATATATACCAACTATAAAAATAGAAAGAAGAAACATAAAAGTTTTTAATTAAGTTGTAAATTATATACATTTAGACTTTTAAGAAGCGCAAAGATTATTGTGAACTGGCAAAGCTTGTAGTGGCATTAAAAATATAGGAACGGTTAGAACCAAATTTAAAATCCTTTCGGATAGCAGTTTTGTTGTTTTATATAGATCAACCATTAGGTCTTGAATCATATATTTCGCCAGATTCCTGGTTAATTTTTGATATCCTATGTCATACTTCTGAAAAATGTCTATGGATGAAACTCCCTCAGATTTTTTGGAAAGAATTTCCAGGATACAATGAGTTTCAAAGCTTCGTAAAATCTGTCGAAGTTGTTAACGACTCATCAGAACGTGCAGTAAAACTCATTCAAGATAATGTAGAGCGTGCGAAGAGCGAGGAAAAACTTCAGAACCTTCTCCAAATGAAAAACTCTTGGAAAAGCCATTTAAAAAGACGAAGAATGGATACAAGGAGTCAGTTACAACGCCTGCTCACTCGCTACTGGCTGTGAGTTAATAATTCAAAACCTTTCCAATATCTCTAATAATTAGAATTACCTTACTGTAGACTCTAAACCTTGAAAATGTATTTAAAAAAAAAACTAAATTATGTAATTTTTAGAGATATGTGTCTTAAAGGAAAGAATTTATTATATATATAATAAATATAATAGCAGCTACGGCAGTACTTAGAGTTCTTACTTTAATATCGGAGGTCCGAGGATTGATGCCGGTTTAGTCATATAAACGACGTTTACTAGTAAAAAATTTTCCTGCGGTGCTCTGCGATGAGCACTTAAAATTTAATGAGAATTTAAAATAACACACACAAAATCTAAGTAGATCTTTTCTGAAATATATCAACACATTTTGATCTAGTTAAAACTACAGCAAAATATTTAAAGTCCTATAACAAATCTTTTGGCGGTAACCATTTTAAGTTTGGCTTTGTTTAATCTTAGGTTCCAACAAAAGTAATTTTTTAAAAACATCATTTGATACCAATAAGAAGTAAAAAAATATATATATTGCACCATGACTGAAAATGACCTCATAGATCAACAAAAAGGCACTTTGAAATAACACAAATGTTGATTTTTCTATCAAAATCAGTGAACGGTAGGCATTATGTATTTCTTAACTCGAAAAGCATAGTGTTTTTTTTGGTATGGAAACACATGAAGAGAATATAAATGAAAAAATTAACTGGATTCGACATCAGAATCGATTCGCGCCGTTGTGTTGAAAACTGCTCAATTTTGGTCATAAATTGCCTAGTGCGTAACTTCGAACGACCGGCGCGAATACTTCTAACAGGAAAAAATAAAAAATAAAAAAATTTGACCTATAAATATGACCTCTACGCCATTCATTAGCGACTCCGCATGTAATTTGGTTGTCAAAAAAAAAATATGGGATGGCCTAATATATATATATATATATATATATATATATATATATATATATATATATATATATATATATATATATATATATATATATATATATATATATATATATATATATATATATATATATATATATATATATATATATATATATATAGGGATTGCAATCCCGCATTGCGTGATCCCGCAATTCCGCGGGATCCCACATTATTTTAGCGCATGCGAGATCCCGCAAAAACTACTGCGGGATCCGCGGGATTTGCGGGATCCGCAGGATTTGCTGAGTTTTTAAATTATTGCTTTTAAATATAAAAAAAAGCAATTCTATAAACAAAGACAAAAAAGATATCAAATTAAAGTATTTAATGTATTTGCATAACAAGTTCATTTAAAAGTTTACTAGTAATTAAATGCACAATAAAATGTATACTGAGAAACTCGTTCAAATTTTTTTTGTTTTGTTAATGACTATGTTGAAATTTTTGCTTATGAGTATATTGAAATTTTTGTTGATGAATACGTTGAAAACGTTAAATTGAAAACGTGATTAATAAAAAGCGCACTACTTTTTAAAAAGACTTCAAAAATTATTTAGATCAAGATTTTAAAACAAAAGTACCTACTAAGCATGTCGCAAATCAAAACTATATGGAACTATTTTAAAAAGAGTAATAAAGGAGAAAATCCGAAGTGCATGTTATGTTCGGCTATTTTAAAAATTAGTCAAAGATCAACAAAAGGGTTATTAACCCATTTAAAAACTAAATATGGAACTGATTTAAAATTAAACGTTTTACAACAAGACGGAGCTTCAACTTCAAAACAGCATGAATCAGTCGAACTAGAGTCTAAAATATGCATCGACTGCGAAGACGAAGAGGTAATTCTATCAAAAAAGGTCAAAACAATAGACACGTTTTTTGTAAAAGAACTTTCTATGGAAAAAATGGAATCGCGCATGGTTGCTAAAGATGGCTTTACATTTAATAGTTTTTGCACATTTTCAGATTTGCGGTATTTATTTTCAAAGAGTGGTTTCCGGCTCCCTACTTCACCTAATACTATAAGATCGATGGTAGTAAAATTATCAGATTCTGTAAAAGTCGATATAATGCAAAAATTTATATCACTAAAAAAGCAAAATCAAAAGTTTTCAATAACGTTTGACGAATGGACATCACAAAATAGTCAGAGATACCTTAACTTAAATGTACATATGGAGGCAAAACACTATAATCTTGGATTGATTCGAATCCATGGATCGTGTAATGCAGAATATTGCGTCAAGTTAGTTGCAGGAAAGCTAAATAGCTTCAATATCGACCTCCAAAGTGTTTTTACCGACTTTCACCATCACACCAAAGTGTGATGGTGAAAGTCGTTAAATTGATGTCTTGCATTCATCAATTATGTTATGCTCATGGAATACAACTTGCAGTTATTGATATCTTATACAAGAAAAACAACGGAAAAGTCAAAGAATCGTTTACTACAAATAAAAATTGCGAAGAAGAAGATGAACATGAGAACACTGATAATGATGAAGTTATAAATAAAGAATATGGTTTGACAACAATTTTGGACCAACCATCTGCTGAATTGGTTAGCAATTACAAAGATCTCATGAAAAAAGTGAGAAAGGTTGTGAAAATATTTGAAAACTCTCCGGTCAAAAATGATACATATTTACAGAAGTATATCCTACATGAACACGGCAAAAAGCTTAAGTTGATTCTTGATTGTAAAACTAGGTGGAACAGTATGTTCGATATGTTAGAAAGATTTCATAGACTAAAAGTGTGTATTGAAAAAGTCTTAATTGATGTTGGGTCAGAAATTTGTTTGACCCAAGAAAAATGGTCCCAAATTAATGACTTAATTATTTGTCTGGCACCACTAAAACTTAGTCTCGAACTATTATGCAG
This sequence comes from Hydra vulgaris, assembly GCF_022113875.1. Classification (NCBI taxonomy): domain Eukaryota; kingdom Metazoa; phylum Cnidaria; class Hydrozoa; order Anthoathecata; family Hydridae; genus Hydra; species Hydra vulgaris. The sequence goes on from NC_061161.1 coordinate 57,349,824, forward strand.
GAGAGAATCGAACCTTGTCACTGCGGAAACAACTTTTAAATTTATGTTAGATAAATTACAAAAGCAATCATCACTTTTGAGCATTGATTTAGCCGCGGCACTTCGTGAGAGGTTTGCACAACGTCGTAATAAGAATTTAAATGGACTACTGGTTTACTTACAAAATCCTAAAAAATGTGAACAAGAAATTAAAAAAAATGCAAATACTTTTTCAATGCCAAAGAGAACCGTTATGCGTCAAGAAATAAAAAAAATATTGACAAGAGTTTATTCAATTGAAAGAAATAAAGACGAAGAAAATGAACTTGAAGAAAAAGAAGCTGTAGGTTCTATTAACAATTCCCAAATACTTACTCCTACAATTCTATCGCTGAAAAAAGAATTGGAAAATCATATACAGAAAGACAAGAAAAGCTGGACAGAAAATGTAAAGGAGATACCAAATTTAGATTCTTTAGGCTTTAATAAATTATTGAAGCAGGAAATGTCTGCCTATGAAAATAACGGAGTAAGAAGCAAGTTTCTAGATATAGCTCATAATTACTTGATGACCATATCACAAACAAGTGTAGAGGCGGAGCGAGCTTTTTCAGCTGCTGGCTATATATGCAGTTCTTTGAGGAGTAGATTATGTGATGATACTTTAAGGAGGGTCTGTTTGTTAAAGCGCATTTCTTACAATGATACTTTCTCATACTTATTTTTAAAAATAAGTAAAGCTAAAAGGCGCTCTACGTAAAACTAAAAGACGTTTTACGTATTTTTATCTTATCCTTTTGTTCATTAAATTAAGAATTATATTGACTTACAAATGAATTGTGTTTTTGGCTTCATTTATCTCATTCTATCAATTTAATAAGTTGAGTATATTTTTTCTGAATTAATTGAAAGAAAAATACAATTATCATTTTGCCTTTTATAACGTACATAAGAAATCTACCAATCCCGCGCGGGATCCGCACATAAATTAAAAAGTCCGCGCGGATCCCGCGGGATTGAAAAGTGTGCGGGATATATATATATATATATATATATATATATATATATATATATATATAATATATATATATATATATATATATATATATATAACTTTTTTTAGTTAGATAACAATGGTATTTGTTGATGATCCTATAAGACTCGCCACATTTACTATTAAAAAAATGTAAAGATTATATGAATGATTAGATTGATTATGATAAAATTATTTTGTATAACCCTGGTTAGTTGTTTTATGTATATTTTTACAAATATATATTTTTTCTATAGTATATAATTTTTTTGTTTGTTTTTTATTTTGAAGTATTTTTCTAAAATTTTTTTACTATTTTGATTTTTTTAGTTACATATGACTAAACAAAGGAAAAATTACCTATGGCAAAAGTTTCTTCAGACTTTTTTTCAATAAACGACGGTAATAACCCAGGTAGAACATGATAAATTTAGAAGTAAACAAATTTCAGAAAAGTCTTTGTCCTACCAGGTAATGATCATGATGATTGCGATGATGATATGATATACGTGATAATGATGAGCATATGTAATTTAGACGATGATCATCATATCATAATGTTGGTTCATTTTCAGATTTTTATAGAAATGTATATTATCATAAATTTGTAATTTTAAGTTCAGAAACTGACACTCCACAGTTACTGAAAAAAAAAGAAAGTTGTAAATAATAAAATAAGACACTTGCTCCAGCTCGTGCTATTCCTTCTTTAACATTTTTAAGTATTGAAAATTTGATTTCTTCAGATTATTTAAAAATAAATAACTTTTTAAAAAAACACTCTGCTTCTGAAGTTTTAGAAAAGGATGTATTTTCATACTTTTTTCATTTGAATATTCTTTTTTATTTTTGTAACTAAATTCCAAAATGTTCTGAAAAAATCTTTTAGTTAGTTTATGTTAATAGGATACAAATGTGCATCAAAATTTATCAAGTTAAATTGATGGACTTACTTTTTTCGAAAGCAATGAAGAATTTATTTAAAATAGTGCTTTATAAGGTGACAATGTCTGAATTTATTTTTAGTGCTTTAATTCTAAAAAATTTGCTTTGATTGAAGAAAAATGAAAATATTTTGTTGTTGCCTATTGAGGTGATATCAACTTAGTTGCGTGTTAATCAGTTGCTGGATGAATTAAAGCTCTCATAGCTCCCTAAATCAGTATTGCATCATTAGTTGCATCTAATACTAAAATTGAAGCACATAGTAAGCAATAGTAAACTGAATTTAACTGTTTCAATTATTGTTAATTTTTTGTTATTTTAGATTTGGGGTCTTAAATGGCATCCAATCGATGTTTATCTGTGAGATGTTTTCTTGCCCATGTGAGCAAAAAAAATACTTTATTGCATTGGTTAGTAGTAATCTCGCAATTTACTCTTGGAGTTATTTTTATATAATTTTCTTTTTCGATAATAATATGAACTTGTCTTATGTTTAAAATTTTTTTAAAATTTTATATCTAGTGTTATTTTATTAAATACAAAAGGGTTTTTTTAATTACCCTATGTGTATGTAATGTAAATTTTAATCATACATTTTAGTTTAATTGTTTATTATTTTTTACACATAGTTTTACTTTGTGTTATTTAGATGCTGTGAAAAAAGCTTAGGAGCATCATGAGAAGAGTTTGAACATTAACTGAAGATATATTTTAGCTTTTCGGGGATTCAAAATGGCGGACGAAAAGCTCAAGAGGAACTTTCTTTGTATAAAAAATTATTTGCATAAATAACAATTTAAACATTTAATAACATTTTTTATTTTTTATTTCATTATTTTTTAACACACTTTTGGTTGGGAATAAATTTCGAAAAGTACTTATTTGTTTGATTCATGCGGGATAATACATTTGTACAGAAACGGCAAATAATAACGTGCTAGTGTATTAGTTAGTAAAAAGTAATTAGTACTGACACGCGAATACGAACAAATGTTGGAAATTGATCATGGATTAGTACTGATAACAGATAATGGGCTAGAAATGGTAAGCGATTGCGGGCCAGTACTGGCAAATGATCCCGGGCCAGTGCTGGCGAACGATCGCAGGCCATTGCTGGCGAACGATTGCGGGCTATTGCTGGCCTATGGCTAACGGGCCAGTGCTGGCCCAAGGCCATTTTGATGCAGGCCCAGGATACTTAGTCGGCATATTGAGCACTAGAGTCGGCAAAATTGGAATTGTTGTTGGGAGTCGGCAAATATCGGAAAACAAGGACCTTTTTTTTTTTTAGATAAGTTAGTGGGCAAATAAAATTTTTTTTGGCTTTTGTGGGCAAAAAACAGACACGGCATCCCCCTTTTAAATCTTTTCGGGACGGCCCTGTCCACATGGTGACGGTAAACTCATCTAGTTATAGTATTTTTATTTTTCTTATTATTTATTTCAATAAAAAGACTTTCATAGTTTTCATTTACTAAGCATATTTATTTTTTATCTTAAATATATATTTTTTAAGTATGTAAAATCCTAGTCCTCCACCTTTTTTATGATTTCCTCGTGGTTGGCTAATTACTTTGTAATTTGGCAAGCTATAGTTATATTCAATCGGACTATATGTTTCATGCCAATTCTCTGACACATCTATGACGTCGAGCGTGTAGTTTATGATATTTAAATTTTTCAAAATTTTGACGCATGCTTCTTATGTTTAAATGTGATATAGAAAAAAAATTAATATCTTTTTTAATTTTAAAATTATAAGAATCAAATTATTTTTAAAAATTAAAAATAAAAGATAAAACAAGAGTTTATTCAAGAAATCATATAATAACATTACCTATTTTTAAATAGTCGGCAAAATTTCAACTACATCAATACTTTTTTGCTTAAATTCGTGAACTATCAATTTATTATATAAAACTTTTGGATAATAGTCATTTTGCCAATGAGTTTTTGCTTGTGAAAATAGTTCCTTACAAATTCTCCAAATTGTTTCACTAAAATCCTCATTAATATATATATATATATATATATATATATATATATATATATATATATATATATATATATATATATATATATATATATATATATATATATATATATATATATATATATATATTAATACCTTTTAGTTTGTTCGCTTCATCCATAATTAATGCTTTATCTTCAAAGTCATGCAACTTTAGCGCAAACGTTCGCACTCGTTCAGGGCCACCATTATCAACAAGATGAGCACGTTCAATTCTAATATCATTTGCAGTTTTAAGTTTTTCAACAAATAGTTTCCTAATATTATTTGCAATTTCAAGTTTTTCAATTAAGAAGTAATCTGGGAACTATTGACTTATTGCAATGACGTAAATAATCGCTACAAATTTTTTTATTTGCGTATTCTTGAAGCATTATAAAAATGCTTTTCCAAAATTAAGAAAAAAATTAATCATAAGAATTTGGTTATTAATTTTTGGTATTAATAAAACAGTCGTCAAAAACTCTAAAACAAACAAAAACTCTACCAAAAATTTTAGAAAAAGGAGCTACAAAAATAAAATAAAGTTCAAAAAATATAAAAATTTTTTTGAAAAGTTAAAAAAGCAATCCAAAATAAATTGTTACTCTTCATTGCTTAAAAAAACATTTGGAAATAAAACATGAAGTGTAATTAAAGAAATAAGAGAAGTGGGAAATGTGAAAATTTGCCAAAAAAATTGCATATAGATGACAGTACTATCATCTCTAAAGCACCTGCTCTACTATAGTAGAGCAGGTTCCTTTGAAAATAAAGAAAAAATGATATAACTATATGAATGACACCTAACCTTATTTATGTGAGTTTATTAAATAATATTGTAAATTTTTATATTTTATGGTTAAACAAATAGTTAATAATAATTGCAGAAACATTTAACGACTTTTTTGTAAATATAGAAAAAAAAACTAGCGGGTGCAATTGCTGAGGGACAAAAATCATTTAAACCTTTTTTAATTAATTCAGATTCCTTCATGGATGAATTGGATCTTTCGGTTGACGAACTTTGGCTAGCAATTAGTATATTGAAAAAAAAAAAAAGTGTGATTTTGGATGAAATTAACTCTGATGTTGTATAGGCGGCCTCAGATATTATAGAGAAACCTCTTTTTATAATTTTTTATTTTTCCCTTAAAAGCGGCATTTTTCCATTTTAAAATTGAAAATTGAAAATTGGTAAAAATAATTCCAATATACAAAAAGCGGCGATGACTGTTTTTCTTAAATACTAGAGCGTATAATGCACAACAGACTGTACAATTATCTTGATAAAAATATTTTTTTATTCTCAAAACTATTCCATGGAACATGCAATAATTGATCTTGCGAACCAAACTTTGAATGGTTTTGAAAACAAAAATTACTTTCTCGGAATTTTTCTGGATCTATCTAAAGCATTTGATACTGCCACTAGATTTTATCTATAACAATGAAGTAGTTCACTCTAACTTTAAGTGGCTGCAATGTTTTCTGAAGCCTGATGATGCTAATGATGATGATGAAGATGATCATGATCATGATGATGATCATGATCATGATGATAATGATGATCATGATAATCATGTTGATCATAAAGATGTTTATATATGCATATATATACAAAATATAGCATAAATTTGTAATTTGAAAAAAGTATATACTTTAGGATGTATAAATGTTTATGCAGCCCCAGTCACAAACCAGGCCTTGACCCTGCCCCGGTCAAATATCAACCCCAGTTGCTTACTACTAACAATAACTATATTAAAATAAAAAGATAGCCAAATAAAGTAAATAAAGTTCTTTATTAAAATATTTATTCAAATATATACAAGAAATAAATTACAAGTAAAAAAATCGTTAAGAGTAAAACCTTAACAACATTTAATAAACAAAACAAAGAACGCAGACACTCAAAGAAGACCATTAGATTTTGTCACCAAGAACCGCTAAAAATATAAAGGCTTAAGTGATCAATAGTATCAAAGGCTTTAACCACATTAATAAAAATACCCAATGTAAGTTGATTTTTTTCAAATGAATCAGAAGTATTTCTAGTAAATTGTAAATCTAGAAAAGAAGAAAGGAATCCATATTGATATACAATTTCAGTAGAGTTGTTTTTTAGGAATCCATATTGATTGCTGTATAATAAATAACTTTAGAAAATACTGAAAGTATTGAAGTCGGACGATAGTTTCTAATGTTTTCATCGTCACTACATTATAATATTGGTACTACTTTTGCTAATTTTAAAGCTGGTGGAAAAATTTCCTGTTTAATTGAAATTGAAAAAATCTTATAGAGTATGTCTTTTATAACATCAAATGAACTTATTATAAAGTTGCCATTAACATCTACTTCTTTGTCACACTTTAACATTTTGAAAGGCGTTTGCAAACTCCTCAAAAGATAATTTGAAAGAGGTTAGAGTTTTTTGGGAAACTTAGGTTTTTTATTAGAGTGTTAGATTTAGGAATTAGTTTGGAAAGATTTGGTCCTACAGACACAAATTATTTATTAAATTCTTCAGCAATCTCTCTTTTATCAAATAAAAAATCATTATTAACTGTAACTGAATTAGGCAGAGACCGTGATGTGAAATTTTTGCTGCCAATAACTTCTCATATAATAAACCACGTGCGTTTAGAATTTAATTTATTTTTTTTTGTTTTTTCTTGAGACGATTAAATAGGTTATTGTAATTTTTATATATAATTTTATTTTCATTTGTTTTAGTTTTTAAGTATTTAATGTATAATTTTTGTTTGATTTTAGAAGACCTCCGCAATCCCTTTGTAATCCAAGGCGAATTAATACTTTTAGTTTTGAGATTTGCACTAACTTCAGGGAAATTAGTGCTTCGTTGGATTGTTAATTTTATCAACATTTATAAAAAAAGAATATAAGAAAGAATTCAGATATGTCTTTTTTAGTTTAAGATTCGTTAAATATATCCGTGTTTAAAATATTATCAACTAAAGAGAAAGTTGATTGAGCACTTCTTGTAGGTTTGCTAATCAAAGAAATTGCACCATTTTCAAATATGACATTATAAAACCTTTTGATGTTATTGACGTGGTGTTGAAAACAATTTAAATTTAGATCACCCAATAAATAGATAAATTTCTTCTCGTGGTTACTTTTTTTTAATAACATCATTCCATAAAAGTAAATTAAAACTTTTAATTTCAATAAAAATTAATTAAAACTTTAAAATTAATTTCACCCGGAAGTGGGCGATAACAACAACTTAGAATAATTTTTTTTGTTTTATTGGTTGAAATTTTTATTGTTAAAAACTCTTTTGTTTTTGTCAAGCAAACTATACTAAAAATATAAGTTTCTTCAATAAAATTACAGAAGAGTTTCGTTCGTATTATGTATATCGTATATTAATGTGAATTAATCTTTATCGGCATCATAAATGCTCATATCATGCCTGATAATTTGTATTAAGCTATTTCTAATATAAATAAGAACGCCTCCACCTCGCTTATTTAGATGGTTAAGCGCCGAACCTGCCTATACAACGAATATGTTGAAAAAAAGAGATAGTTAGACGCAAAGTTTAAAAGTCTTTAACAAAAGCCACTAAACCGAAAAAATTAAAAGTATTTGCAGTTGCACTTAAAAATTTTAATCATAGTATATTTGTGTTAGCAAAAAAACACTACATAAATCTTTTTTTAATATTAAATCTTTTTTTTTTTAACTTTGTTGTATAAGCAGGTTTGGCTCTTTACCATCCATTTGTTTTTCGTGGTAATAAAACTTAATTAAAACCCGACAGTTCGAAATTTCTAGATCAATTTAAGTCATCTGAACTGCAACAAGTTTTTGTCAAGCAAACTATACTAAAAATATAAGTTTCTTCAATAAAATTACAGAAGAGTTTCGTTCGTATTATGTATATCGTATATTAATGTGAATTAATCTTTATCGGCATCATAAATGCTCATATCATGCCTGATAATTTGTATTAAGCTATTTCTAATATAAATAAGAACGCCTCCACCTCGCTTATTTAGATGGTTAAGCGCCGAACCTGCCTATACAACGAATATGTTGAAAAAAAGAGATAGTTAGACGCAAAGTTTAAAAGTCTTTAACAAAAGCCACTAAACCGAAAAAATTAAAAGTATTTGCAGTTGCACTTAAAAATTTTAATCATAGTATATTTGTGTTAGCAAAAAAACACTACATAAATCTTTTTTTAATATTAAATCTTTTTTTTTTTAACTTTGTTGTATAAGCAGGTTTGGCTCTTTACCATCCATTTGTTTTTCGTGGTAATAAAACTTAATTAAAACCCGACAGTTCGAAATTTCTAGATCAATTTAAGTCATCTGAACTGCAACAAGTTTTTGTCAAGCAAACTATACTAAAAATATGTTTCTTCAATAAAATTACAGAAAAGTTTTGTTCGTATTATGTATATCGTATATTAATGTGAATTAATATATGAATTAATATATAATTATATAGTAATAGTTTTATGATTATTGTCCAAATTTTTTTGATTTGTTATGTTTATTTTAATAATTTCTGTCATAGTTATAATAATTATTTTTACCATAATTTTTATCATGAGTTATAATTTTTAGTAAAGTTATCTTGATATAGTTACTATTTGTCATGTTTTTTATTACATTATTAATATTATCATTATTTTTATTAAATTATTTTTGCAATTATTAATATTATCTTTATTTATTAGTGCTTTATTTTCCTTTCTTTCATTTTTTTTTTTTCCTTTTTATTCTATTTTAAATTTTTTCTATGTTTTAATTATAGCTTCTTTTTTTTTATTTCTAAGTGTCACTCCATTGACTAGTTTTTAACTATATGAATGACACCTAACCTTATTTATGTGAGTTTATTAAATAATATTGTAAATTTTTATATTTTATGGTTAAACAAATAGTTAATAAATGGTTAAACTGTATTAATTTTATTTTGGTCAAGAAATCCTTTAATTTCATAATTTCTTTTGTATAAAAGTAGTTGCATGCATTTTGCAAAGCATTAGATTCATAAAAATAATTTAGATTACGATCATATTTTACGCGTGATTAATTTATTATATGCGACTTAAGCGTATATATATTTTTTTATATGACTTTAGCATATATATATATATATATATATATATATATATATATATATATATATATATATATATATATATATATATATATATATATATATATATATATATATATATATATATATATATATATATATATATATATGTATATATATATATATATATATATATATACATATATATATATACATATATATATATATACATATATATATATATATATATATATATATATATATATATATATATATATATATATATATATATATATATATATATATATATATATATATATATATATATATATATGTATATATATATACACACAAAGTTAACTAAATGAAAAAGCACAACTTTATGATGGAACTTAAAGTTTCATGCCGTTTCAGCAATCATTAGTCATATATATATTTTTTTAATCAAGAAAAACCGTTAAAAATACAAAATACAAAAACAACAATAAGTGTTTTAGCGACATTGTTGTACGTAAAGTTAAAATAAGTTGTAAAACATTAAAACAGCATCGTACTAATTAATTTTTCTTTTTTGTGTTATTTCGGTTTTTAAAAAATTTAAAGTATTTTTAATACGAGTTAATTTTTAATAGTGATAACATATTTTATTAAATTATTTTAATGTAAAATATATTTTACATAAAAACTCATAAAATCAATGAGTAAATAGATTTTAAATTTTTTTATAACAGTTTTTTACGTCTGATGATGGTCTGTACAAATTACGTCAAAATAAAACAAAAGTAACGTAGAAACTGAATTAATCACCAGAAGAAATTTGTTTCTTGCACTTAGTTATTATTTTACTCCTTTTATTTAATAAGTTTGGATTTCTAGAGAATATAACTTCATATTTCTCATTTAAGCATAAATTTCAAGATTTTTTTAATGGGTTATAAGCATTGAACTGTTTAATTTTTTTCCAATTAACTATAGGATTCAGTTTCTTTTAATTTCCAAAATTAGCTTCCTTTAATTTCCAAAACTCCTTTGATAACTCAGTGTTATTTTTATACCTGATAATATTAAATGATTTTATGTGATCAGCGTATCTAATTTTGAAAAGGGTTTCACTTACCGATATAAAATAGGAGGTTAAACCAAAATGATGTAGCATTTACGGTGCTTAGCATGAGTTGAATTTAAGTTAAGATGATAAGAAAGCTTATGAACAAAACCTGATTTTAACAATGCTTCCTTATACATGTCAGTAGAATTTTGAAAAATTTCTTCGTCTGACGAATTTGCAGATAATTTTAATTCGATAGAACGCAGAAGTTATTTTAAAATACTAAGTAGATGGTTTGAACCAACGTGAATATAGTTTAAAGGGTTTCCGGATTTGGAATACGGTTGGAAAGTGTGGTTATTGAGATTTAGCGTGATGTCTAGATAATTTACAATTTTCATTTTGCACTGTGTTGATATAAGAAGATCGTTTTGTTTAATTATATCGACAATATGTTTTTTAATTTTTTCCATTTCAGGTCCACTTCTATTTTTAAAAACCGCTGAACCATCGTCCCGGTATAATCCAAATTCATTTTTATTGTAATTTTGCGAAATCTGAAACAAAAGAAAAATTCCTTCAAGTTCGCATACCTCAGCACCGTCAAAGGCACCCATTGACACATCAAATAATCCCCCTGATTTCTTTATCCATACTTGATCGTTATTAAAAAGTAATGAATTTCTTGCATGTTGAATTAATGACTTATTTTCAGGATCAATAACCAGATGTTGCTCAGCAAAACTAATAGCGTTGTTTAGAAGTTTTTCATGTATGGATGGTTATAACGCATTGCGTTTTTTTCCACCGATTTAGATGGAGACTGTTCACAAGTTCAGAATTTATATCGGAAATTATGGTTTTACTAATTCTGCCGATTTCATTTTTTGCAGGGTTTATTAACCGAACTGTTGGGTTGTTTATAAAATTTTCTTTGTGATCTTTTAATGTTATAAAGTAGTTGGATGATGAGATGCTGATCTATTTTGTAAATAATATATATATGTATATATATATATATATATATATATATATATATATATATATATATATATATATATATATATATATATATATATATATATATATATATATATATATATATATATGTATATATATATATACATCAACCCGTGTTCTTTAACGTTCCTGTAACTTTTTTTTAAAATTTTAACCATAATCACGGTGAACAAATGTGGAGTTATAAATTGTAAAGGGAATTATAATAAACTTAATAAGTGTCGTATTTTTAAATTAAGATAAAGTTGAGAAACAGAAATGGATTAATGTTCTTCCTTTACGTAAAAATTTTATTATTGAGCCATCTAAATTTTTTATATGTGAAAAACATTGGCCTGAAAATACAGAAATGATTAAGCTGCCTGGTGGCTATACTCGACCAGCATGTGCACCTTGTATTTTTAATGTTCCTTTTTCTTGTTTACCAACGCCAAAGCCTGTGCCTCGCCAATCTAAACCTGAGGACATGCAATTGAATTATTTCATTAAAAAAGATAGAATAAATTCGTTTTCTTATTTTTATCCTGACAATGAGTTGCACAAAAGATATAAAAATATAGTAATATCTCGACAAGACAATAAATTCATATGCATTTTTATGTCAAAAGATTTTAAAGAGAGTTTTGTGACGATTATTGTTTATGATAAGTGTACCTTGCGTTCACCGCTAACCTTTTCAGCTTTTAAACACGGAATTTCCGTTCCATTAGCTAATATATTGAATCCAAACAATGGCTTAATCTTCTATTTACAATTTTTTGAAGCAATCAATTTAGTTCATAATTATAATCTGCATGTTAATGATAGCCATTCCAGACGATTTTTTTATAATTAAAATACTCAATTATAATTAATGTCATTGTATAGAGCTTGGTTTGACTTAAAAAATGAGGGGTCATTTGGCCTTTGAAGTTAAGCGGATCAAAAGTTATTGACTTTTTTGTAGTGAAAAAACGGGTATTTTTTTGACAAAAGGTATAGGGCTTAAGTATGGAAAATTTACTGTGAAATGGCACCGAAAATGAAAGTATTATTGACATTTGAATAACTTTTGAACCGATGATACATTTGACTTATTTTCCATAGTGACCAATTAACTATAAGAAAATAAAATTCCAAATTTTTTTGTTTAGAAATCTGTCAGGATTGGCCAGAAATTATCTATTTTACAGACCAGAGTTTTTACTAATTTATACATTTTTAGGGTCATACTGACTTTTTAATAACTTTTGAATCGTTATTACATTTGAATTGAAATATTCTATAGCAATCCAACAACTATAAGAAAATAAAAAACCAAAATTTTTTTTTTAAAAATCTGTCAGGATTTACCAGGATCACCTATTTTACAGACTGAGAGTTTTTACTAATTACTATATATTTGGGGTCATACTGACTTTAGAATAACTTTTGAATGATTATTACTTTTGACTTGAAATTTTTCATAGTGATCAAAAAACTATAAGAAAATAAAAAACCAAAATTTTATTTTAAAAAATCTGTTGCGATTGTCCAGAATCATCTATTTTAATAGCTGAAGGGTTTTACATTATTTTTTTTTGCATCTGTCAAAATTATCCAGAATTGTTAATTTTACAGACTGAAATGTTTTTATTTATTTACCTAGTCTTTTAAAAATGAATTTAGATTTACATCTTTTAGAAAAAAAAGAAAAAAATTTAGGTTATATTATAAAACTTCATGCTATATGCATAAAGGATTGTGGAATCCAATTAATTCATCTGTTTAAAACTATTGCTTTAATTACAAACCGATTAGTAAATCACTGCGTAAGGGCATTGAAATAAATCATTCAGAATTACCTATTTAACAGACAGAAGATTCTTTAATAAAACTAAAATTCAAATTTAAACTCTACCTAAAATTGTAATAAAATTATTATTAAAAACAATACATCTAAATACATACAATAACACATCAAATAACATTAAATACACAATAATTTAAAAAAAATATTTGTTAATTCATTTTAAAAATTAAAAATTAAAAAAAGTTATAAATTAACAATTAAAACTAAATAAATATAAAATAAGAAACTTATTTTTAGAGATTTGTGAACTATCGACAACACCTAAGATGAAAAAATAAAAACAACATTAAAACAAAAAATATTGTTTGTTTAAAATTTATCTCTTGGCTTTTAGTGAATGATTAGAAGTAGTTTCAGTAACGAAACAACCTAATAATCATTTTTAACGATAGACACCAGCGAGAAGGTAAGCCAAGTTGTCAATCAACACAAAACATCACAACAATAACATCACAATCACAAAACACACAGACCCTGTGACACTAAACGCTGCAAAAAACGCTGGGGCAGATATTCTAATGACGCCCTTTCTCTTTTAGACAAGGAGCAAAAATGCATTGTAAACATAGTTGAACCTGCTCTTGCAGCCAACCTCCAACCATTATCACATCATTGTAATGGTGCTTCTCTTTCTCTTTTCTACAAATATGGGCACTGCTCTAAATAGCTAGAGTCCCTTGTTTATCTACTAAAATTCATTCTCTTGTGACTTTTTCTAAGTGCTCCATAAACTCTTATTCTTTTATTTTTTTCCTCGAAAATCAGTTCTTTGGAATTCGCTTCCTTTATCTTGCTTCCCTGTTTCATATAATTTGCAATCTTTTAAGTCATCTGTAAATTGTTATCTTACTCTACAAACTTCATCTTTTCTCTTCCAGTAACTTCCAACTCCTACAATGATTGCTTGCAGCCTAGTTGGAACAACTCACAAATATACAAATAATGACTTACTGTTGTTTCAACGCTGTGCCACAAGACCAACAGACACAAACATAAATAAAAAAAACAAAAACTTGATCAAAACGACTAACCTGCATTATCAAATGAAACTATAGTCATTCCACAGTTCCAACAAAAGAGTAAGATACATATAATGACTTACAGGTAGATAAACACAAAGATACACATAATGACTAATGGCTACATAAATACAAACATACATATAATGACTTACGGGTAGGTCAGCACCGCTCCAGAGGTCCAACAGAACACAAACATACACATAATGACTGATAGGTACATAAACACAAACATATATATATAGTGACTTACAGGTGTGTCAACACCGCTCCAGAGGTCTGACAGAACACAAACATACACATAATGACTAACGGATACATATACACAAGTATACATATAGTGACTTACGGGTGCGCCAACACCGCTCCAGAGGTCCAACAGAACACAAACATACACATAATGAGTAACAGGTACATAAACACAAACATACATATAGTGACTAACAAGTGAGTAATAAACAAACATGCAAATAATTGCAGACACACCTACAAAAACATACATGCAAACACAAAAAAATGTAAACACAAGGATACATATATTGACAGGTATGTCAGCACAAAAATAGAAAGCATGACTTACGGGTATGTCACCATGAAGGCAGATGTCCAATAGAAAACAAATATACATATAAAGAATTGTCGGTGCGCCAACACTGCTCCAGATGACCAAACAGAACACAAACAAGAACACATTAAATTGAATGACAATAAAAACAATGATAACAATAATATTATTAATAATAAGAATAATAACAAACATAAATACAATAAATTAAATCCCCATTGTGTCAAAAATGATATTAACTGCATTTTTGTTTTTTACAAACTTCGCCTTCCACATAACCATCAGCTTTTCCCTCTACCACAACCCATTTCATCCTCCACTCTTTGACCAACTCAATGTCATACTTATCTTCATATCCATCATATAGTATCTGAAACTCACACTCTTCATCAAATTCATTGTCGTCTAGGACACTTACCACGAGCCCTGAATACCATACATCCTTGCCATCATTATCTACCATTTTATGTTTTATTTTTTTTCTTAAAAACTATGGAACCCCTCCCTTTGATGTGCCTGTTCTTATTTTACTTCCAGTTTCCATAATTAACCTAGCGTCATCCTCTAATCTGACTTTTTTTTTAATTTTAACAACATTTCATGTCTTTCATTAATCTGACTGATTACTGAACATTTTATTGCGCGTTGTTCAAGAACGTCTTTTAAAAATTTAAAAATTGATATTAGATTGGTTTTTAATTTATCAATACCAAATTTTTTGTAATACTCGCCTTTTGCCTTTTCTCCTAATTGTAACCACTTTTCTGGAAATTTTTGCTGTAATACTTTTTTTCGAAATTTAATTTGTCTTTGCAACTTCATTACAATTTCATTTTCAGTTCCTAAAATTTTTTCAAAATCCTCTTCACACAAAAATAAACCACCATCCTTTCCAATTTCTGTTGTCAAAAACTCTTTCTCTTCGCTTGCCTTTTGTTCCTTTATTTCCTTTTCTAAGTTGCGCTTGTCCATCTCATCAATTTTGTACTGCAATATATTTGCTTTTTTCTCTCTGTACTTTCTTATATACCCTTTTCTATTTCGCCTTGCTAATATAACTAGCCTTTCAATTTCTTCCTGTGATTTTCCATCTATCCAATCAGCTGTTTTGTTGTTGTTAAACATGATCACACCAGCTGCAGCTACTATTGTCATATTAGGTTTCATTTTTAACCTGCGGTCATAGGAAGCAAAGTCACGTTCAGACACAACATTAGTACGTGGGCAGTTTTGAGTTTCTTCAAGCACATCATCACCCGGATTGTAATATTTTCCTCCAGGCAATTGGTCTCTTAACTGACTCTGAATCATAACCGAACATATAACTTCAAGACATTCTTGTGTAAAGGCATCCAAAAGTAGGTCATTACAATTAGAAAATAAATGATCAAACACTTGATTGTGGATAACGTGTAAGGTTATCCCATGTTTTTACAAAAAACATGATGCATTTGAGAAATTTTTAATTTTTCATTTAAAGGAAGCTGATCATAGTTTTCAACAACAAAAGGCAAAATTGCTTCTCTCCAATGTTTAAATTAGTGAAAAAAACTTGAATTAACAATAGTGCGATCTGTCATCAAAGATTTGAAAGAAAAAATAAGTTTCCTAAGATCATTCTCGTAGTTTTCCTTGTCAGGAGAAAATATCTTAAACATATCAGTGAGTAAGTTTTTTAGCTCTCCAAAATAAAATTGTGCCTCTCCCGAAAACATATCTTCTATCCCAAACGTGTAGCTACCAGATGATGTTGTGACTTGAAAACTACCAAACTCTCTAAAATTATATTTTGTGCCATCTGTATGAAGAACATTGTTTGTACTATTCAACATAGCCTCTCTCACTTGAGCTTTTGCTAAAAGGTTCATTTCACTAAAAAGTTCAGAAGCCAAAGATTTTTTTGGAAGTGTGCCACATGAAATTCCAGCCATTTTTTCTAGTACAGTTCTGATAACAGATTCTACATTATTAACAGAAACATTTTTACTTAAAAGGTCGTAATATACCGAGCGAATTTCATCATTATATCTACCTCCTTCATAAACGTCAATTACATTTTTTTCAAAAATGTCAACTCTTTCCTTCAGCTCTTCTGTAAGATTTTCAAAGTAATTCAAACTCTCCTTTAAGAATGAATCATTTGTTTCATCAGATGTTTTCTAAATAGTGTTTTCAATTTTTTTCTTTAATACCAGGCCTTTTGTCAATCTGATAGGGAACGCTTTCTAGCCAAATCAATTTCTTTTTCTAACCTTAAATTTATTTGCAACAATTGATTAATCTTACAATCTTTTCTAACGTCTCTTTTGTTGACATTTCGAACATTATATTTTGACAAGATTGCTTGATATTTTCTTTTATATTCATAACATCTTCTATTAACTTGTCTATTTTGCAATTTAAAGTGATTAATTCTCCGTTTGTATCTTTTTATTTGATAGGTCAAATCACCAGAAATAAAGGTAGTTTTTTTATCTAAATTGGAAACTGGAAGATTCTCTTCACTAAAACGCGTTTCAGTAAGAAATTTTTCAGACCTATTTTCTAAAGGGATGTATATAATAGAAGTTGGGGTAACAGGACACGACAATTCATCATTAGTAATTTGCAAATTTAAATCAGAAGATACAGTAAAAACAGCAACTTGATTTGGAACAATTTCACTATTGTAGATAGAAGTAGGGGTAGAACAAGCATCAGAAGGTAACAAACCAACAACATCAGAAAAAGCACCATTAAAAGATAAAGCAGAGCTTAAAAAATGTTTTTTAAAGTCCAAATTTTTAGCTCGATTTAATTTTACAATGTAACCTTTTAATTTTTTTAAGATCCTTATAAACATCACTCTAGAGATATTATACTTACAGTAAATTGTAAAAAATAATGAAAGATTTTCTAATGTTATGTTATGTTTATTTTTGTCTTTGCAAATTTGTAGAAAATGGCTATTGGTTAACACAAAATCAGGATATTTGAGAGAAATAATGCCATCATTTATATCCAGAAAATCCAAAATATTCTTGCAGGTTGCTATTTCAGACAACACTTTGGTAGCTAAAATTAATATTAAACTTAATTTGAGTGATTACAACAAATCTATTGTTAATCAAAGAGTTGAAGTTTGATAACATCTAGCTTTGTGAAAATAAAATAAAGGTCATCAAGCTTAAGATGCTATAAATAAAATTATTGAAATATAAAATGTTTGTTATACATTTTTCCGGATTTAAAAATTTAAAAAGTCAATCAAAGCATGACTTACAGTCTTGACTTATAGATTGAACCACCATTTCACGTAGATTGTTAAGTTCACAGCCTAAAGAAGAGAATTTGAATTTGAAATTAAAGTTCATTGGTTATTTTACTTAGCCAATAAAAAAATATAAAAATAAATGATAAAAAAATGATAACATTATTACACATTTCCATTTTGTAAACTTTAGACTAAAAGTTTAGTTGATTACTATTTCTTTTTGTTTTGAAAAAAACAGTTTAGAGAATCTACAGACTAAAAACAGTAGTAGAAACAGTGAGAATCAAGCTTGTAGTTGAGCAATCCAGACAAAATACCTTTAAAAATATAAAATCTTTATTTTTATTGCCTTGAAAACTTAAGTCATTAATAAGGAATATACTTTCACTTTCAATTTTATTTGTAGTTAAAATTTCGGAATTGCAAAATCAAAACAAAAAACGTCATAAAATACGCGAAGAAATATAGATGTATATATACATAATTCTAATATACAAATCCGAAGCACCTATTTTTTAAGAAAACATAATTAAACACTTGTTTTAAAAAGAGGAAAGGCTGAATTTGCCATTTCCACTTGAACACTTTCAAAAATCACTTTTTTTTCTGTAATAATTAACCTTGAAGTTTTTAAACACTGAGAACTAAAAATTTATGTATAAATGTTAAAAATTGTTCACATTCCATTAGATTTCTCAACCTTTTTTTAATATATACGGAAAGTTTTATAAAAATTGGATTTGTTTTGGTATTTTGGAATCCTTACCTCCAATAGCTTCGTTTTAAAAAAACGTTCCCGCTTCAAGATTTTTTCTCAAAAGTGGTCTCAAGATATGGATAATATTTAAGTGAAGCCATATAAAGCATAGTACTTTTCATAAATGGCTGAAAAGAGGTTGAGTAACACTAATTGATGCAAAAAACCTGAGGTTGCTTGCTTTCCTATACAAAAAGGTATAAGAGAGCAAACTTCATGAAAATTTCGTGTTTTTTGTCAAACGTCGAATGTTTTTCGCTTAGCCGTGGAATCGCTATTAATGATGTTATTGAAAAGGCGACAAATGTTCTTTCAGAAAATGAATTTAAATTAAATGATAATAAGAAACAAAAAAACTGAATTTTGTTACAAGACAACTCAAACTCTTGTCTATAAAAAGTTTCTCTATAGCTGATTATTGCTTTGCAATCGAGTCTTTTTATAACTGCAACTACGATCAACTTCATGATTTTTTAGTCCTTCCAAGTAAACGAAAGCTTCAATCTATAATTACTGCCACTAACATTGACCATGTTTTACAAAAAATATTTGAAAACGTAAAGAATAATCAATAGAAAAATTTTATTTTGATAGTTGGCGAGGTAAAAAATAGGCCAACAGTTGCTTATTCGTGTGGAGTTTTAAATGGGATGTCAAGAAATGATCCAGAATCCAAAGCCACGTCTATGCTATGTGTCATGATGAAATGCTTACATGGTGGACCTAGTTTAATGATTTCTGTTACCCCTATTTACTAACTAACATCATTGTATCAGTTCATTGTTGTGAAAGAAGCTGCTATTATAGTTAAAAAGCACGGTGCAATAGTTTTAGGATCTGTAACTGATAATCATAAAATCAATCAGCAATACTGAAAATTTTTTAACAGAATAACTAACTATCAGGCCATTCATCCATTTGACAATAAGCATGTTTGGTTTCTTTTATTTGACACAGTTCATCTTCTTAAATGTATTTGCAATAACTGGATTTCTGAAAAGTGTCAAAAACCATTTCTCGATAATAAAATTCATTTTCAGATGTGAAAAGTCTATATCAATACCAGAAAGAGAACATTTTAAAAACAGTTCCTTTATCCTATGCTTCTATCTATCCTTCGAGACTTGAACTACAGAATGTGCAGCATGTTTTAAGAGTGTTTAAATGAGAAAGTAGTAGCTTCTCGTAAACTAAAAGGAGCTTATGAAAAATCTATTTTTATCTAGCAGATTTTAGATTGGTGGGATATTGTTAATGTTTCTGCAAAAGGGCAGGATGTTAGGTTGAGAGATCAAAACCGATCTGTGCAAGATAAAAATTCAAATAATCTTCAATTGTTTAAGACATATTTAAATGTATGGAATCAGGACATGGGCCTAAATGAGTTCAGTGCGTTACCCATGATTCCAAAAAAGCCCTTGTGCAAACTACTGAAGGATTGATAGCTCTCTGCAAACATTTGTTTTCAGTTGGTTTTGATTATGTTTGTTTCATGAGCTACAAAGTGATAGAATAGAAGGAGAATTTTCTGTTTATAGACAATCAACAGGGGCAAATGCTTTTATGGCAGCTGGTGATGTTTTCTCTGCTTTTAAAAAGCGTTTAGCTAGATTTGCTACATCAAATTTTTAGAATCAGTGGAAGTAGGACAACCCAATAAAAAAGGTCACATATGTGAGGGTCCAATTAGTATTGAAGATGCAACCTCAATTGAAACATGAATTTATGATGTGAGTCTTTCTGAAACTGAAGAGAGCTCTGCTGCCTATGTAGCAGGATGGCTTGAGAAAAAATGTGAAGATGAACTAGTTTATCCAGATGATGAACCTGAACTAACAAATGAAGCTAAAGACTTTATCAAAGAAGTTTCAAGGGGATATTTGACAGTTCCACATGTGTGTACTTATCAGCTAGTTAGAATTGGTTTATGCTTTGTGAAAAAAACAAATCACAGAGCATGTTGTAGAAAAAGACTTATAAGCATTCTATCTAAAATGGACAAATATTATGATTTTGGTTTATCATCAAAGAGTCTTTTTAGGCGTTTGACAAATGTTCTTCTGCATGGAATTCAGAACTCGGATAAAGACCAAGCAAAAATTGCATCTCTTTAACAGACATCAATTAAGAAGGCACGCCTTGCTGAGTAGCGAATCTTCCTTTTTAGATTTTTTACTTGAAAAATATTGTATTGTTTATTTCTTTACGAAGTTATATAAAGTTCATTATGTTTAAAAAAAAAAAAAGTTGTAACATTGTTTAAAAGTCTCTAGAGAATATGATGTTTATATGTTTATTTCTTTCTAAATAAATTGTGTCAATAATAAATTTTTTGTTTTTTTATAGAGGTTTTTTATATCGACCTTTTAAGCTTTTTAAAATAAGTTTTGATTTTGTTATTAACAATAACGTAAAATTATTTTAATCGTATTTCAGAATTTTGGTTTTATAAAACGTTGTTTAACCCAATTTTAGTTATTTAGGAGTTAAGTGAGAAATATTGACTGGCCTTCGCTAGCGGAGTCAGGAAATCGACTTTGCGCGTCCTTCCGTATAGTAGTCCTTGGTATATATATATATATATATATATATATATATATATATATATATATATATATATATATATATATATATATATATATATATATATATATATATATATATATATATATATATATATATATATATATATATATATATATATATATATATATATATATATATATATATATATATATATATATATATATATATATATATATATATATATATATATATATATATATATATATATATATATAAATTTAAATGACTGAAAACAATTTTTTTTTAAATTTTAAATATAAAAAAATTAAAAAAAAGTTATATATTGCCAAAAACAAAAATAATAAACTTTCACAAATTTTTGATAAACGATATAAGATATATAAAACAAGGTATCTGAAACAAGATCAAACAATCTTGTCGTAAGAAAATAAGTTAAAACAAGCATATAACATTGTTATATGCTTTTGTTGTTAACAAAGTAACATTGTTATTAACATTGTTGTTAATTAAGTAACATTATTATTAACAAAGGTAACATCAATAATATTAAACTTCTACAAGTTTCCAAAGTATATATTATATAATCAAAAGAGAGATAATGTGGATCTATTCACCAATATTTTATTTAAACGTATACATACCAAAATATAATAAAATGTTAAGTAAAAATTATAAAAATCAACAAAATAAGTAAAAATAAAATTTTTGTAAATGTAAATAAGTAAAGGCAAAGTTAATAATTCATACTTTTAATATAAAAAAATGCCATCAAATGAAAAAACTAGGGTTTTTAATTTACTTTTAAAAAGACGAAAAGTAATGGGTACTTTAAAATCAAAATTCGGCAAAACAATTTTATTCCAAAGGTGTGGTGCCTTGTAGCCATTACAAAATTGATTAGAGTTCGTTTGACCGAAAGGTTTATTTAATATAAGTATTTCTCAAACTGTATTTGTTGATAGGTTTCGGAGCAAAAATATCTTTGAAGACAGATAGGGACAAGACACACGTATACAAAGCATAGAACATTATATATAATTAGCTCGTATATATTTAAAATTCTCGTTTCAATAAAATAACGTTTTGCGTTAGAAAAGCAATTCACAAAGCAGATTAAACGGATAGCATGTTTCTGACGGCGATAAAGATTCGCAATTTACTTTTTTCTGTATTACCCCAGGCAATATTAGCATAATTCAGATAACTGTGTATAAATGAAAAATAAAATTTGATTAAAATTTTTTTATTGAGGTAGGTTTGTGCTTTATATAAAATTCCTATATTTTTTAAAATTTTAGTGCTTATGTAGTCGATTCTAATATAAAAAATTCCAAGGTAAAAAATGTCATTAAAGAATTTCTTCATAAACTATATCAAGAGTATAAGGATCATGTCTTTTAAATTTTTGTAAAATAACTAGTTTCCTGCTTTATAATACCAACAAGCTTTGCTCAGAACTAATCAAAATGATTTTTATTTTGAATAATTTTCAATAAAGGACACACACAACACAAAATTTTTAAAATTGTAAAAAAGTTGTATTTGCATGCAGTAGTATTATGAATTTCTGAAACCTAGAATTTTTTTATCTTTATATATAAATTTATAAACAAAGTACAACTTTTATTTTTATACTTTTAGATACCACCTTTTTATAACACTAATTCGGTTTATTTAATAAATTATCATCGGCGTAAGATATTATTACATACTTTTTATATAGATTGAAGTTGCATTGTTTAATAGTTAGATAATAGTTGTGGTAGATATGCAACGTCTTACTATTTTCCAATTAATTATCAGATTTATTTCACTTTATTTTAACATTCATACCTTCTTAGACAGTTCACTATCGTTTTTATATTTTTAGATATTAATAAATTTGTTATGGTTCGTGTGTCTAAGTTTAAACGTGGTTTCACTAACTCCAAAATACACTTTTTCATTCCTGTCCTGAGTGTCTGGGTTTAGAGTGGCTTAATGCACAATGTTATTTACAAGGCGCTGTTTACTTAAAAGGGATTTGCTTTTAATTACGTAACTGCAATTTTTATTGGAACCTGAGGTGTTGTTTTTTATTAAATGATGGTTATGAGAGTTTACAATTAATTTGATGTTTGGCATACAGCTGTAACTCACCTTTAAAATATTTCTATTAAAAATGGTATTTGTGACCAACTGGGAAATGCTTGCCTATTAAATCTAATAAGAGAACTTTTGGTAAAAACATTTTTGCCATATGGGGGTTTAAACCAGATCATACTACGCTTACTGTTTTTTGATAGAGGTTGCAAGAGTTTCGGAATAAAATTAAGTTTAAATTTATAACCAGACTTTTTAATGCAATTTTAATAAAAGTGGAAAGAGTTTCAAAAATTACTTTTATTAGATGAATTAGATGACAGCCTTAGTTTTATAGAACAAGACAGTTGCTTTAATATGCTAGAAGATTGGAAACGACAAATTGGAAGGGAGATTGGAATCGAAATGTATATAATTTAGTTCATCATTTGGTTTACAAAACGGTCTAAAAGATTGAAGGTTAAGTGTGTCATCAAGAAAGTTCACAACTTTTATGTTGCATTGTATAGAGATAGAAAGATTGTCATTTTTACTAATTTTAATAAAAAAAATTTTATTTTTTAGATGAGTTGGCTACTAATATATATATATATATATATATATATATATATATATATATATATATATATATATATATATATATATATATATATATATATATATATATATATATATATATATATATATATATATATATATATATATATATATATATATATATATATATATATATATATATATATATATATATATATATATATATATATATATATATATATATATATATATATATATATATATATATATATATATATATATATATATATACGGTCTTATCCACGAGTGCAGTGGTAGGCCATTTAATCACATCCTTCATTACTGTCGCATATCTAATTAGAATTGACATCGAATATTGAACCTTTTGGTTCTAAGTTAAAACTCTATTATTTTTTTTTTATTTTTTTTTATGATTCTCCCAGAAGTCCTTACGTTTTTATCACAAAACACCGCGGGAGAGCATTTAACTAGAAGTTCACGCCTCCTTTATTAACAATGTCGCTTATTGGGCTAGGGCCAGCGTTGAACCTCGGACCTCTGGGTTCTTAGCTAGAACTTTAACCACTGTACCACGGCCGTTCTAAAATTTAGAAACTGTTTCAATATCTGAAACTTCTTGAGTCCTTGCTTTCTAAAGATCCTTCTCAGTGGGAAAAAGATGAAGCCTAAATTTTTAGATATAATTTTACATATAATATTGCTTCAACACTTAAGCTGATGGGGTCTTGTAACGCGTTACGATATCTTTTTAAAAACCGTATTTTCCTTTTCGAATTAAAGCAGGAAAATTTTTGATTAAACTTTAAGTTAAATTTAAATTTTTTATTTGGTTACAATGTTTATTGTTATGCTACTGTAATTCCATTATTTCATTTTTATCCTTTTTTTATCTTTATTGGCAATTCAAACAATACAGTCTTGAATTGCAACCTTTATAGTGGACAAGCCTAACAAGAGAATAACGATTGTTAATTAAAGCTAATGCAAAACAAAAACTTGTTTGTATACTCATTAATTTGGTGACATTTTGCAAAATACATTTGGAACTTCTTTTTATTTTTTTGTGAGCATATTAAAAAAAAGATTAGGGCAAAATATTTTTTTAATTATTTTTTTTATATCAAATTTTTTTACAATTTTTTTTATAATATTTCAACTCAATTGGATCTCAAAAGGTCCGTAAAAACGAACTCTTTGCAAACAGATACGAAACAGGGTTTTTTATGATAATCTATAATTGGATAGGAGGCTGGTAAATCTTAGACTCTTTTACACCATCTAGTTCATAGTATTTATTGTGAATTTTTTTAATTTAATGTGCTTCAAGAAGTTCTTACTGTCTTATCATAGCAAAGTAAACT
The DNA here is from genome assembly GCF_022113875.1 of Hydra vulgaris. Taxonomy (NCBI): domain Eukaryota; kingdom Metazoa; phylum Cnidaria; class Hydrozoa; order Anthoathecata; family Hydridae; genus Hydra; species Hydra vulgaris. The sequence continues at coordinate 57,374,918 of NC_061161.1, forward strand.
TATCAACAAGAAGTCTATACAGTCTTATCTCAAAGCACACAGTAAACCTTTTAACAACTATCGCACGCATATTTAAAAATATAACAAACCTACAAACATTTATTAAAACAAAATCTTCATATATTTTAAAAATACTAACAAAAACTGCATTAAAATATTTTTTGCTATTTTTTATTTTCATTTCAATATTGTTCTAAATTTGAAGTTAAAAAATATTTACAATTAATTGTAATATAAATATCAATAAAATAAAAAAGGAAACAATTTTTTTAGTCAATTTTGTACAAGCAAATAATTTAGAATGAGCGCAAATATCACGCAAAAAAAGCGTGTAGAAAACCGTAACAAATATGCAAAATATAAAATTTTTATACAATAAAGTGCATATAATTTTAATTCTCGTCTGTTTAAAAAATTTAAAAACATAATACAAATGTTAAAACTTCAAAAATTGTAAATAATTAAACTCAAGTTAGCTTTTAAAATCAAGATTTTTCGTCATGCGATTGCAAATGAAATTTTAAATTTGATATTTTACAAAATGTTTTTCCGCATTCGAGACAACTATGTGGTTTTTCTCCGCTGTGAACTAAACGATGATTTCGCAAATTTCCTTTTTGATGAAAACCTTTTCCACAAATTTCACAATTAAAATCTTTTTTTTGAGAATGAGTTTTCATGTGAGTTTTTAGGGTTGATGATCGATTAAAAGCTTTGTTGCAGTCAGGACATTTATGCGGTTTTTCAGATGTATGAATAATCTTGTGTCTACATAGCGTGCTAGAGAGCCTAAATCCTTTATTACATATATTGCAAACAAAAGGTCTAGTCTGCGTGTGATCTGGCATGCGCATATGAATTGTGAGTGTATATTTTGTTTTAAATACTTTGTGACATTGAGTGCATTGGTATTTGGCGGGAAAGTATGTTTTTAAGTTTTCTTCCAAAGAATTTTCAGACTTTTCGGATTCTGATGGACTTGGAAGACTTTTATGAAGAATCCAAAATGGTTTTTTGTTTGAATCATTAGAAGATTTGCTTAACATCAACTTTCCGTCTTCTTTAAGTTTTAACAACTGAGCAGCGGCAAGTAAGGTCTCTATATTTTTCCATTCATCATTCTTCCAGTCAGTATTCAATTGAATTACGGATTTTTCATTACCGAGCTTTTCATCTTTTAAAAATAAATTTTTAGATGCAATTAAAGAAAGTTGGGTAAGAGGACTAGACTCAAACAATTCTCCTAACTCGCCTGATTCAAATGGCTTGTTTGCTTTTAATGTAGCTGGAGATTCAGGTGGTTGCAATGAATAGAGATGATCATTAATGAATTCATGGTTTGCTCCGAGTACAAAACCTTTTAAAAAAAAGTTTTAGTTAAAATTTAAACAGTTGAAGCAAAAACATAACTTATTTCTTTTTTTAGTACAAAAAAAAATTAACTGATGGCCTGCAAGCTATCTGATGGCCTGCAAGTTATCTGATAGCCTGCAAGCTATCTGATGGCCTGCAAGTTTTTGAAGAACAAAAAAATATTTGAGACTTAACTACAAGTTTCTCCACATGTAAATTAATTATTAAAATTGAGAAACGACTATTTAGTTAATAAATTATAAAGATGATTCAGTTATTCAGAGGCGGTTAGTATCATTTAGTGGTTACAATTCAGTGGCGGTTTGTAGCTGTTAGTTGATTGTTAGATGATTCAGTAGCGGTTAGAAGCTGTTAGTTAGTGGACATTTGTTAGTGGCTAGTTGGTAGTATTACTATTTTTATTTTATTTTAGTTTTAATTAAACTTTTTTAAATTTACGATGAAAATTTTAGATCCGTTTTACCTAACCAGGAAGAACTACGAATTCAGAGATAAATATTTAACAACTCTTACAACGACTCCTTATAAATATTGATAACTCTATCAAAAACTCATGTACTCTATCAAAAAATTTTGTTCACGATATTTCAAAGAAATACTTTTTCTTGTTCAATAATTGGTTTATTGCTAAATAATTTACTATATATTAATTATTAAGTAAATATGAATTAAAGTTTCTTTAACTCTTCTTCAACTTGCGAACAATATATATATATATATATATATATATATATATATATATATATATATATATATATATATATATATATATATATATATATATATATATATATATATATATATATATATATATATATATATATATATATATATATATATATATATATGTATATATACATATGTATATAAATATGTATATATATATATATATATATATATATATATATATATATATATATATATATATATATATTTATGTTGTGCATCACTTAACTATTAAAGTATTTGTTTGTTATAAATATTGCACTTCATTTATAATAAAGTATAATAATATTCTTCTTTTTCATACTTTTCATCGTTTGAAGCAAATACTTAATGTTAATGATACATCAATAATGTTTATGTTTATTTATAGAAATCAATAGCTAAGAATAAAAGAGACAAATAAAATGATTAGTATTTGCATGATTTGTAACTATATTAATTATAATTACACTAACAATAGCTAAATTATTGTTAACTTTCAGAATCTGCATTGATATTGAATGTTACTAAAAATAAGCTTTTAAGAATGTGCACCTTTTGAATCTTTTTTTTCTTCTGTCTTTACAGCTTCGTTTTCTAGATGAACCACATTATTGGTTGAATCGTCCGAATAACGCGGTATTAAAAATGATTTTGGCATATCTGCAAAAAGCACAATGCTTAAATTTTTTTTTTATTTTGTTATTCTAAAAAGTATTTTTTTAATATTTTTTTCATAATTAAATCTTCTGCTTATTTCTTTTGTTCAACTGTCTTTTTTAAAGCTGAAGACATACAGAGGTATATTACGCAATGAAACCAATTTCAACCTGCATCACATAAAATCTTCGACCAATACCACCTACAAATATTGGTTTTAAAAAAATGGTACCTTGTTTTGAAAAAAATATTTTTCAATTAGATTGCTCCTTTAACTTGTTGAAAGGAGAAAATATTATTATTGAATAATTAATGTAAATTTATTTATTGAATAATTTATGTAAATCTATTTATTACTCTAATCACTTATCAATACGATTTCAAAATTTTATCAATTAATCAACAACACAACTAAACCAACCAGTGAAATAACAGAAATTTGAATTGCTTTCATTAAAAATTAAAATAAAGGAAATAGATTTTTCTCGATTTCCCACCTGATACGTTTCCAAATCAGAAGTCATAAATTGCATAAATTAAATGTTTGGGATTTGACAGAGTATTACCGCAAAACAAAATGTAAACAACAGACAAAAACTAAACGTAAACATAAACAAAAGTAATAGAAATTAATCATATAATCAGATTGCAGCAAAATATAAGAAAATTTTTTTCTAATAACATTTTTTAAGAAATAAAATTCTTAGTTTCTTTATTTAGTCATAAAACAAGAATTTTTATTAACTTTATATTAGTAGTAATTATTTTAATTTTATTTTTTGTTAATTTGATTTAAAAAGTTTATTTATATATAATTATTATTAATATTATTATTATTAATATTATTATTATTATTAATATTATTATTATTATTATTATTATTAATATTTTTTGCATTGTTAATTAACATTATTTTAAGCTAATTTTTTTTTTATTTCTTTTTTTTTTTTTTTTTTTTTTTTTTTTGCAATCTTAATTACATTACTCGAAAACATCTTATTTAATAAACAAAATTTCAAAGTTAAAACTTTAAAAAAAGTATTTTTACAACATTTTACACAAAAATGTAAAAAAATGTTTGAAAAAATGTTAAAAAAATTAGATAATTTTTTTCAAATCGGCAGTATGATACATCTCCATGATGTGCTTTAATAAATATTGTATATTTTCGAATAGCATTTATTTTTAACTGTGGTTAAGACCTGACTGGGATTTTCACGGGGTTCAAAATTGAGACTAATGAATTAAATTAATGATTAACTTATTAATCTTTAATCTTTATAGAAAATTTTTGTTATTCTATTTGTGTCAGTTTTCCGAATATATGTTGTTTATTTAAAAAAAAAAAAAAGGAATATATCTGTATCTGTGGTTTTAGGAGAAAGTTTTAATTCATTAATTTGAATATTTCAAACAGCAATTCATATAATTAATACAATAAATTGAAAAAATATTGTACCCTATGATGAGTTTAAACTATCCTGACTACCTACGTTGCAAATATCCTAACTTTTACAAAAATGTAAGAAAGTACTAAACACCTAATTCCTGTATGTATATATGTATATATATATATATATATACATATATATATATATATATATATATATATATATATATATATATATATATATATATATATATATATATATATATATATATATATATATATATATATATATAAATAGAGAGAGAGAGAGAGAGAGAGAAATGCCATACCTGATTAACACCTTAAAATACCCCAAAACGAGTATTTAATGAGCTATTTAATGAAAAATTATCAATTGCGGACAATGAAGTTTTTGTAAAACGCCTGGTCCTTAAAATAGTAGTAAATAGAATTGATAATATATATAACTTGGATTTAAATTTAAATTATAAATTTAAACAACTTTTTAATGTTTATAAGTTTTTCGTATTACAACGCATCCAAGTTTGAATCACTAAATAAAAATATATAATATCATAAATGAGTAAACTCCTTACTCATAATAGTACATGAAATATTTTATTAATTTGATGCTTTCACTAGAAACAGTTTGCATTTTTGAAAATACTTTGTACAATTTGTATATTTTGAAAATATTATGTCAACATCTTAAAAAAAGGGGATTAAACCGGCAAGTAATGGATTTTAGGTGTTCGAGAAAGGTAACTTCCAGAGATAGTGCAAACTTTAAATTTTGTAATATTGATAGAGGTATCAAATAAGAATGCTTTACAAAAAAGTGTAGTGATTGGATCCTGGGAACAACACGCACCTTAAAAATCGGGACCCATTGTCCTAAATGTGGAAAGTAGAAAAAAATAGTTTCTTTTTTTGTCGTATCTTAAATAGATAGAAATTCATCGGAAAAAATAATTTATCTAAAAAAAATTTCCTATTGTTTAAAAATATCGACCAAGGAAAGTTTATAACCACCTCAATTTGAGGGGTTGTCAACTTTACAAGGTTCGAATTTTTGAACATTAAAGTATTTTTTTACTAAACTTTGCAATATATTTTTAGCATTATTGCCCCCTTCCATAACAAATATTAGGACCTTAAGATCCTTATATTAGGATAGTATTGTTCCCAAACCCTTACATTAGTATTGTTCCCAAACTCTGGTCATCGTGATTTTATTTTAAATCTTATGTATTAGTGTAAAGATATCAATAGTTAATTATGATGAAATGGTTACTAAAATGGTGACTTGAAAAGGTTACTTATCTTGGAACAATCTTGAAATTGGTCTTTTGGTATATATTCAATTGTTTTTCAATTAGAGAATGGTTTAAATGATACAAACTAATTACATTTACATTTATTTCTAACCAGTAATAGTTTCCAAAAGATACACATAAATATTATAATGCATTTAATTTTAAAGTAAAACTGTTTTAAAGGAGGTATGTCGGGAGCTCTACGTAGCGCTGGCTTTAAGCAGGTTTTGCGTATAATTTTTAAGGCTTCAAAAACTTTGTATCCACTCTCTTAAAATTGTTTAAAATGAACAGATTTAAAGAACTGTTCAGACCAGAAAGCTAATCCTTTATTTTAATTGGAACTTGAAATAAGTGAAAGAAATTCACTTGTATGCTTGATAAGAGGATGTCCTTTTGGTGCTACTTGTTGACCAAGTTTAACATAAGCATCTTTATACTTGTTAATGGTTGACTCGTATTCAGGTAACCAACTAGAACCAATACATACAAATTTAAGAGAATTTAAACATTTAAAGAAATTAACTATAGAAATGAAATGTTTATCTTTTTCCAGCTTTGATGATTTTATTAATTTATCTATCACATAAATATTTTTTAGTAGTTTCGAACATTCTCCACTTTTAAATTGATATAGGCCTTAGATAACCTAAAATTTGGTTCCGCTGGTTTGCCGATAAAATGGGATCTATATATTGCAAACATTATTATAAATTCTGTTTGTACAACAAGTCTAGTAGATTAGTTGAACGCAGCTGTACAACTAATTTTCTAGAGGCACGTGACATCTTAACAGAAGCACTATTTCAAAATTATGCGATAAACGTAATTTACACAGACTTCGTTAAAAATTTTGACAAAGTACCTCACTAGCATCTTCTTCTAAATTTTAAAGCATTTGGCATACACAGCACACTCCTGGAAGACTGATTAAAAAAACGAAAACAGAGGGTAGTTATCAGCAATAGCAAGTCTGAATGAGTAAATGTTAGTAGCGGATTTCCACAAGGTTTAGTGTTTCCACGAGGTTCACTTATGTTTCTAATATATATAAACAATCTTCCAGATAACACGGCACATCATATAAAGATCTATGTCTATGGCAGTAAGATCTTCGGGGTCATCAAATAGAAGATGATGCAATAAAACTACAACTAGACATAGATCATATAGTCAAATGAAGTGGCTTATATTTTTCAACCTCGACAAATGTAAAGTCATGCTGGTCACTCTAATAAGTCAGTTCACCTTAACTTAATTCTTGATATTAACAACAATCAAATAGAACTTAAAGTAACAATTATTGTACGTGACTTTAATGTTCTAACATCAAAAAATATAAAGCATTAAGTAGAGGCTGCAACAGTTAGATAAAATCAAGTCCTCGGCTGACTAAAAAAATCACTTCGCACAAGAGGGATAATGTCATGGAGGGCACTCTACACAATATACATTAGACCTCATCTCAAGTTACAACAACAATAACTCACCTGTCTATCTCTGTTCTCTAGATGCTGAAAAAGCATTTGACAGTTGTAGCTGGGACATTTTATTTGAGAAACTATACGACAATAAATTACCGTTTTTATATTATTAATACTATATCGTCATTGTGCCATGAAAGCAATGCTTCTGTCACTTATCTAGGATGCAATTCATACCCATTTTATCTATCAGAGGAGTGAGACAAGGATCGATTCTGTCTCCTCACCTGTATAAAATATACACTCAAAGCCTATTTGAAACCATACAAAATAAAAGTATTGTAGGGACATCAATTTATGGAAATTACACAGGTGTTGTAGCACACGCTGATGACATCATACTTCTTAGTTCTACCCTGTCTGGGGTATAAAAAAGCTTATAGTAGCTTGTAATATATACACTAACGCAAATTATATAAAGTTAAATGCTAATAAGACCGAGTTCTTGTTCACTGGAAAAAAAAAATTGCAAACTGCACGATAACTGTCGACCACCAACAAATAAAACTGGATGATAGACTTAATCATCTAGGATTTATATGGGATACTAAAAGCTCTTCTTTTGCCTCACTTAATCATTCAAATATTGATAATAAAATATCAAATTTGAGGGCAATAATCCAAACTCTTATTCAGTCTGGAATCCGCTTTGCTCATCCAACCCCTATTGTCCAGCTATATAAAACATTGGCGGTTCCGGTACTTACGTAGGGTATTGAATTTTGCGATTATAAAGAGGTATTAATACAAAAGCTTGATATAATAAGGAGGAATGCACTTAAGTCACTCTTCAATGTTTCCAAACACAGCAAATATTATATTCATTCTTTGTTTTACATCCAAGACGTATCAACAATCGTACGGCAAAAGATGTTAAACTTATTTATTCGCATATTGTGCAATAAGACAACCTTTGGTATTCTAAATTCGCAGTTTAAAAACCAAACCGCTAAGCACCCTTGATGATGTCATAGGTTTATGCAATCGGAATGAACTTAATCTAGAGAGCTTAATGCAAAACAAAAAAAACGGTAAAAACTATTGTTTTAAAAATATAATTCCTAAAAAAGATCTTCAAAAGTTAAGCTATGCAATTGAGTTCTGGAACTTGTTGGAATAAAGGAAAATCTTCAAAGATATTCTGGAATTAAATATTCCTAGATAAAAATTTATTTCTTGTCAAAAATGTAACTTTATAATAATTTACCTTGTATTATATACAGCGGGTCATTAAAAAAATAAAAATAAATAAATAAATAAAAAAGCCAATTATTATAATTTCATAACTTAAAATTAATTACAGTTTAGTATCTAATTGTTAGAAATAAATTTTTAAATTATTTTGTAGCATGGTAGGGTAGAGTGGCCGAGCGGTCTAAGGCGCTGGTTTAAGGCACCAGTCACTTCGGTGGCGCGAGTTCGAATCTCGCCTCTATCACTTCTTTTACGAAAAAAAATTGTTACTAAAAATATACTTTTTACAAGAAAAAAAATTTAACGATAAGCATAGTTTTATATTATCATATTTATTACTCGTTTGATATTTAAAACTTAAAGTTTAATATTGGTATATCGGTTGTTGCTGTTTTTTGCAGAAAAGCGGCGTAAAATCATTTTATAATTCAAGTTTATTCTGTTTTTTTGTAACTCTTATATGAGTTTTCTTATTATTAACATTGTTATACATTAGTATATATACTAATGTTAACTTTTATCGTTATTTTCAGAGTTATTTGAAGTTTAAATGCTCAATTTTGAAATTTTTACCTGCTGTCGAATTATTTCAGCCTGGCGCAATAATGAATTTTTTTGTGTAATTAGTTTACATAATCATAAAAAGAAAAGTTTGGAAAACGCTGACAGTTTTTAATTCATTGTTTAAGTTGAAAGTTAATGTGTGCGCAAAACGATGGCTAAAAGCCCATTTTTGAGTTGCATCATGCCGAGCTTGATTCTATTTTTGCAAATATAGACCAGGATTTGTAAAATGATTAATTGTTAAACGTTTTTAATTATTTTAATGGTTTATTATGTATAGTTTCTGTCCGTTAATATTTCTCTGTAAAGTCTTCTTCTTTATAATATTTAATCTTTTTAGGGAAGATCTCAGTGAGTTGAACTTAAGTTGTTGGACTTTAATTTTGTAAGCCTGGAGGATTCCTCGACATCTTCAAAGACATTTAAACAAACCTCTTTATTAAGAAAAGTATCAGTATAAATAATATTTATACATCTTCAAAGACATTTAAACAAACCTCTTTATTAAGAAAAGTATCAGTATAAATATTATTTATACTGATACTTTTCTTAATAAAGAGGTTTGTTTAAATGTCTTTGAAGATGTCGAGGAATCCTCCAGGCCTACAAAATTAAAGTCCAACAACTTAAGTTCAACTCACTGAGATCTTCCCTAAAAAGATGTATATATATATATATATATATATATATATATATAAAGAGGTATATATATATATATATATATATATATATATATATATATATATATATATAAAGAGGTATATATATATATATATATATATATATATATATATATATATATATATAAAGAGGTATATATATATATATATATATATATATATATATATATATATATATATATATATATATATATATATATATATATATATATATATATATATATATATATATATATATATATATATATATATATATATATAAAGAGGTTTCATCATCTTCCCTAAAAAGAAGAGTACTTATAAGAGTAATTAAATATGTATATAAGATCACCAATATGACAATTGGAAACAATTATCTGATATTATCTCAATTTTTAAAACAGCTGTTTTTATGGCTAAAAAATGGCTAAAAACATTTTTGTGTGTATCAAAGTATATAATACTGTCTATGTAATTTTTTTTCATTACAAAAAGTTTTTTACAATCAATCTAATTTATCACATAAGAGTTTTGCTTTGCAAGAAATTTTAATAATTGGGAGTTGAAATCAAAAGATATGACTGTATAATTTTTTTTTAATTTTTTTGCATATTCTTTGTTTGACTTTGTTTAAAAGTAACACTAAAAGTAAATATTTGAAAAAAGATAAAATTACAAACAAAATCCAATTAAAAATACTTTATTTTGTGGGGATTGGAAACTTTACAAAGTAAATAGTTTTTAGATAACAATTAGGACCAACAGTTTAGGTCTTTATTACCATGTTTCAAGTTTTTTTGGAAACTTTCTCATTTATTGCTTATTGAGTCTGTTTATTAAATTTTTTTATTAATTAAAAAAAATTGAATTAAAAAATCCGTCTGTTTATTATATTTTACTTGTTATCAACAAGGAAATTATATATAAACACTAAAAAAAAAACTTTTTGGGTAAACCGACCGTTAAAATTATAAAATATAATCGCACTAATAAAAATTCTCACCTACCCGTTTATTGAGCCCCCTCTCCATTCAGAAATTAATAAGTGAGAGCTTCTTTTTTTTTTTTAAGAGTATATGAAATAACTATCAGAGAGGGTTAAGGTTTAAAATTTTTGTTCATGATGTTTTCAAGTGAGAATGTTTTTTAAAAAATCCTAATATTTAGATACAAATAGAGATCAGGTGCGGATCCAGCATTTTTTGGTCTTTGAAATAGTTAACTTCTAGACATGGAGAAAGCTCCAAATTTGTTTATGCTTATGTCAAAAAGGATGCTTTGCAAAAAATTACAATGATTGGAGCTTTAGAATAAAAAAGAATCAAAATTTTTGTCCCCTGCCCCAATCATGAGAGCAACAAGTTGGTAAAATATATTTTTACTATTCTTAACTAGATTTATATTCATCAATAAATTTTCAATTTCATAGTAAAATATTTTAGCGTTTAATAATTAAGACCTTATAAAGTTTAAACCTCCCTAAATTTAAGGGGGTTACAAATTTTATATGGTCATAATTTTTGATAATGAAGAGAATATACTATGGAACTTAAAATTTATTGATGAATATAAGTCTAGTTAAGAATAGTACAAAAAATATTTTATCAACTTGTTGCCCTCGCGTTTGGGATAGGGCAGACGGGTTTCGAAGTGGGGGAAGGGGGGTGAGGCACAATCATCAATTTGTGAAAAAATTCCTCCGTATCTAGATATTTCTTTGAAAAAAAAAAAAAAAAAAGAGGTTCTATAAAAAAAAAGTGGAGAAGGGGTAAGGAACGTGCCCCCCGGCTCCCATCCCATCCTTCCTCCCGGTGTCGTCGGCCCTGCAGGGGAAGAAAATTTTGGAGCTTTTTTTGTTTCCAGGCTTCAATCATAGCTATTTTTTTCAAAGCATCCTTATTTGATGTAAGTTTAAACATTTAAATGTTTGGAGTTTGCTTTATGTCTGGAAGTTAGTTATTTCAAAGACTAAAAAATGCTGGATCCGCCATTGATATAGATTGAGTTTTTTTGAGTAGTCTATATTTTATAAAAGCAGCGAAAAAATTCAATGTTTTTTTTCAAAACAATGTTTGAGAAGGGACCTTAATATACACAAATGCTTTATTTTAACTAACGATTTAAAGCAACTATGTAAATAAAACTGGGGCTATTATCTGTTAAAATTTTTTAACTTAGTTAATAATTATAATTTGAATATTTGAAAAATATGATGATTAACAATTTTTAATAGTTAATAATTGTGAAACTTTAATATCAAATTGTCTAATACACTAGTGTCGACCCTCTTATAACGTCGATCTATTCAAGCAAGAAAGGAAAAGAAATTTTGTATAACTATAACCTAGTAAAATGTTAGAGGAGAATTGCCTTAAGGAATAAACATTTGTTAACCAAAAATGGCTAAACTATGAAAACATTTATGATTTAAATAATTCAAACAGACATCCCTACTATACTTTTACCCATAATTTGACTTAATTGATTCCACTGCTATTGGAAATACATTTGTTTTTGCAAAGGTACTATTTTGTTCCAATCAAGGCAACTGGTTCCCTAAATTGAAACTTTTTAATTCTTAATCAGAACAGGTTATTTTTAAAAAAAAAAAACCAGCAAAATCAACAAAAATTGGTTAAAAATGATTTTTATCTTTACAGTAAAAATTTAAACAGTTAATTTAAAACTTATTATAGGATTACTATTACTCTGATAAAGTCTAGAAACAAAAAATTTGTATAAAAACTTCAACTGTTATGACGTTCTCTTAATTTATTGATTAAAAATCTCTAAATAAAGTATTGTTTTTACGGTTTATAGTTGTTACTAAATATTTTTTAATTGCACACAAACTATTTTTACAACCATTTGATTTTATTACTGATTAGGTAAGGAAAACTTTAATGTTCCAATCAAGGAAACTTGGGACTATTTTGTTATATCACTGCAATAACATGCTTGCAGCAACTTATAAGATAAGTTTATATTGTTATTTTGCATTTTAAATCCCATCAAATTAAGCATAAAAAATCGCATAACCTATGGCACCATAGTTTACCAAGCGCAACAAATATAGTGTGAACGCAAAATTAGATCACTGAAAAAAAAATGACGCAAAAAAACTTAAAATCAATGGTACAAATGCATTTTTTGAAGAATAACTTTCAAAATGTGTCAAAACGTAGAAAATAATGCGTTTTACAAAAAAAATGCAAAATATAGCCATAATCCAATTTCGGCAACTCTCCCCTACTTAAATGTATTCATCTTTTGTTGATCAAAGCAATCGATATTGGGTAATGAAGTATCTGTTTATTTAGCCAATAATGCATTTTAACAATCTGTGGCTATGAAAATAGCCGTTTTAAATAGGTTTATTATAGTGAAGTTTTTATTCGCTTTCTCAATGGTACTGGGTCTTCATTACTGCCAAACTAAACATCTTCCTGGGAATTACCATCTTTTATAGGTCCATAGACTTTTTGATTCCAAATGGTATTATCATTATAGCCAAAATCGCTGACAGATGGATTAACTTGCGAGAACCAATTTGGCGTTGAAGTCAAAATAATTTTCAAGTGGATCTTAACAAAATCTTTCTGTTAATACATAAGACACACCATTAGAAAATAAAAGTTTTATCAACTCAACAGCAGAAATAACAGTAATTTTATTTTTTTCATAGGTTTGCCACGATATAAACATTTTACTTCTATTGTTTAGAGTAAAACTACCTTGATTTTTATTGATTGAATTTAAACACTTTTCAGAATATGGCAAAAATTCGGTTATAAGCCAATTAAAACGATAGTTATCAACAGAAGAAAATGGGACTAAGAATGGCTTTGACTTTTGAATTGGTTCCATAGGATTACTAATACTCATAATATCAAAAAAAACTGTCAATCATTGAACAAAATTTAGCTGTGGCAAAAGCATCTGAAGATCCATAGTTAAGAAGAACTTTACGAACAGGTAGTGCTAAGAACTTGAGCTGCCAATTTGACTTCAGAATAAAATAAGATGATAATTTAATGTGGTCATAATTTTGGAAGTAGATGTTAACCACATGTTTGGTCTTCTTTAAAAATGTCTGCTACGGAACTCCATAAAATGTATAAACCGTCATTCCACATGAATCTAGCCCAGCTGGCAAGAAATAATTGGGCCAATGCTGTACCAATACATTGACATACATTGGCACAACGTAAATCACCGAAGTGATCATTGGCGTAAAGTCAGACCAATGATCATTGGTTATAATGGTACGTTTATCCAATGCTTAAAATATGTTAATCCAATATCCGAAAAACTTTATCAACATCGAAATAATAAGTAATTAAGTAACCATGTGATTACTTTATTGACTTGTTGATTATAAAAGTTGAGAAAAAAGTCTTTGGTTAAAGTGTTTTTCAATATTTCATATAAACAAACAAGTAAACTATATTATTTTTAGAACTAATTATAAAAAGTGATTACTGAATACTGGATTTTTCTTTTTGACGTGATCGCTTAAACCCTGATTTGGGATCATTTCTACCTCTTTCACGGTCACAGGACTGTCTTGGCCAAATCTTTAAAACTTGTTAAGCTCATGAAGTGGCTACGTTGCTTATTAAATTGCTCTTTTTAACAACATCTAAAAAAAAAAAAAAATTAAATCCTTATTTGTACTTTTCTACGTACTACTAAAAGTTATCTGTTTACTTAATTTATTTAATCCATTTAATATTTAATTAAAATATTTTCTAGTTATTCTAAAATAATTTATATTTAATTAATTTACTATTAAATAATATTTTACAAGCTCATTTTTCTAAGTTAATTGCTTGATTATATATTAAAAATATTTAGAACACAACATAAAAATTAAGTTATATATAAAAATAATTTTAATTCGTTTCCAGTATTAATATTTTGTCGAATGCCGATTTAATTCCTTGGTTGTATATTTCTAATAAATTTTTTTATGATAAAACTTATAGTTGTTAAATACCAAGTTAAATTATGATTGTATATGACTTACTGACAATAAGAAATGCTATTTTTAAGTTGCCGATTCCAACCTTTCCACTCCTGCCAGCAAAGTTTAACTCCAAAAATCAGTCTTTTTGAAAAAATTGTTCTCAACAAACTGCGTGTCTCATCTAAAATATTTTATTTCTAGTTATTGCTAGTTTCAGAATAATATAGATATAAAAACTGGACTCTTTAAAAACCAAAAACATAAAATATTTTAAAACTCTTTTTTACGGCTAATAAAATTTTATGATTTTTCAAACTTTATCTAATTTAAGATAATCTTTAAGAATATAACAACATTCAATACAGACAACATTAAAAAAAAAGTCTAATATAAAAATTATGCAAATGACATACTTATAACTTGAAAGTGTTATTTTCATTCAGCTTCTCTTTAAAATCGGTTAGTTCTTATAGGCAATCAAGAGAAAGGATCCTAATTTTTATGTTGAGTCACTGCATTAAGTAATGCATTCTAAATTTACGAATGCATGATCTGCTTTGTTTTTATTGAAGCAAGTCTGTTAAGAATTACTTTTAAATCTTTTGGCACTATTCCTAAAATTTAATTTAATTAAATTAAAAATTTTGTAATAACCTTTAAAAATAAAATTAGGAATAAAGTTATACTGTCAGATGGGGTTATATGACCACATTTTGACTGTTGTTTTTTTCAATCTTTTGCTAAATACAAGAGCTATAAACCTGTAGATTTTATTCAAGAATTACTCTTACAAGATGCACATTGAAAATCAGCCATGTACAAGATGTACATGTGAAAATCAGCCATGTACAAGATGCGCATGTGAAAATCAGCCATGTACATGATGCACATGTGAAAATCAGCCATGTACAAGATGCACATGTAAAAATCAGCCATGTACAAGATGCACATGTGAAAATCAGCCATGTAGCTTTAAAACTTTAACTTCAACTTACTAATGAAAATCATTTTTGAAAAACCCAAAAATGGGATGATTTGGCCACTTAACAAAAAAAAAAAATTTAAAAACAAAACAATGTAATACATGTTTAAGAAATTAATGAAAGGTGCAAATCACAAAACTAGATTATCAAATAAAATACAAAAAAATTAATAAGAGCTATAAAAATGTAAACATTATTCAAGACTCATATGTGAAAACCAGCAATGTGGCTTTAAGACTTAAACGTTTATAAATAAAAATCATTTTTGAATAATCAAAATATAGTGTAGTTAGGCCACTTAACAGATTGTTGAAAATAAACAAAAAGCTGTTATTCACTTACAGTTGCACAGTTCGTTAAAATGTTCTTCACCAGTTCTCTGTAAAATTAGGCTTGGTTTCTTTTTCAAAAATTTGTAATATTGCCCAGAGAAGTTCACTTTAGTTTGTGAAGGATACATTCGATTAAGTGTTTTAATGCTGCCAGATCCTACAGCTCTTCATCCTGGTGATGAAGTTTGTCATTGCTTAATTTTCTACAGCTCTTCATCCTTGTGATGAAGTTTGTCATTGCTCAATTTTCTAAAGCTCTTCATCCTGGTGATGAAGTTTGTCATTGCTCAATTTTCTACAGCTCTTCATCCTGGTGATGAAGTTTGTGATTGCTCAATTTTCTACAGCTCTTCATCCTGGTGATGAAGTTTGTCATTGCTCAATTTTCTACAGCTCTTCATCCTGGTGATGAAGTTGTCATTGCTCAATTTTCTACAGCTCTTCATCCTGGTGATGAAGTTTATCATTGCTCAATTTTCTACAGCTCTTCATCCTGGTGAAGAAGTTTGTCATTGCTCAATTTTCTACAGCTCTTCATCCTGGTGATGAAGTTTGTCATTGCTCAATTTTCTACAGCTCTTCATCCTGGTGATGAAGTTTGTCATTGCTCAATTTTCTACAGCTCTTCATCTTGGTGATGAAGTTTGTCATTGCTCAATTTTCTACAGCTCTTCATCCTGGTGATGAAGTTTGTCATTGCTCAATTTTCTACAGCTCTTCATCCTGGTGATGAAGTTTGTGATTGCTCAATTTTCTACAGCTCTTCATCCTGGTGATGAAGTTTGTCATTGCTCAATTTTCTACAGCTCTTCATCCTAGTGATGAAGTTTGTCATTGCTCAATTTTCTACAGCTCTTCATCCTGGTGATGAAGTTTGTCATTGCTCAATTTTCTACAGCTCTTCATCCTGGTGATGAAGTTTGTCATTGCTCAATTTTCTACAGCTCTTCATCCTGGTGATGAAGTTTGTCATTGCTCAATTTTCTACAGCTCTTCATCCTGGTGATGAAGTTTGTCATTGCTCAATTTTCTACAGCTCTTCATCCTGGTGATGAAGTTTGTCATTGCTCAATTTTCTACAGCTCTTCATCCTGGTGATGAAGTTTGTGATTGCTCAATTTTCTACAGCTCTTCATCCTGGTGATGAAGTTTGTCATTGCTCAATTTTCTACAGCTCTTCATCCTGGTGATGAAGTTTGTCATTGCTCAATTTTCTACAGCTCTTCATCCTGGTGATGAAGTTTGTCATTGCTCAATTTTCTACAGCTCTTCATCCTGGTGATGAAGTTTGTCATTGCTCAATTTTCTACAGCTCTTCATCCTGATGATGAAGTTGTCATTGCTCAATTTTCTACAGCTCTTCATCCTGGTGATGAAGTTTATCATTGCTCAATTTTGAGTAATGACGAGCTCTTACTCAGCAGAACATTTCAACAAGGTTTCTACTTATTTTTGGTCTTACCACATTGATAATTTCTAAGAGTTGATCTTTAAAACTTTATTGGTCTCAGAGACTCTTTGAACTAGAATATCAGTAGCAATGGCCTTCATAGTCTTTTCCAATTGCTCTATAGGGTAGTTACTGTGTAACTTTTCTTTGGTTTGTATGTGTATGGCATATTGCAACTTATTTAAAAAAAAAAATTTGACAAATTTATCAACCAAACCAATAAGTGGCCATATTACCCCAATTTTTAAAATAGCATATCTACCCCACTTACCTTAAGGTAATTTAAATGATTTGAGCTTTAAAATGGACTTACCTGTGTAGCTCATTGAAAACTGGTTAAAATTTTGGGCAAATTGCCCCTCAAGTATTTGCTTGGCAATAGTTAGCCTTTTTTTTAAATTTTAAAAAACATAAAAAAATGACATGCAAAAAACATTCAACATCAAGAGTATTATTATTTTAACTTTTTTGCAATAGACATTAAAATGACAAATTAACATTCAGCTATAATAAGTATGGAACCCTTCATCTTTTAAACTTTAGCAGATTTTAGCAAAAAACTGATAAATATGCTAAACTGGCCATATTACCCAATCTGACGGTATTTTAAAAAATTATTGATGTCAAAATAACTTTATTAAAAAACCTTTTTAATGGAACTTTTAAAAGTTCCATTAAAAAGTTTTAGAAGTTCACTTGTGTGGTATGGAAGTATTTTCATAATGCCATTTCTAATAGGTAATATTAGGGATTAGAATAGTTTTTTTACAATGGGATGCTCTTCCTGGCATTAAATGGTGTTATATCTTTGTGTCTTTCAATTGAAATAAAAATTGAAAAACAAAACAAGCTAATTATTCTTTCTTTTTTTTAAACTTATAACAAGATATTGCACAGAAAAAACTTTACCTTAGATTGGCTGTTGAAAATAACAATGAATTAGTCATACATTGGGAATAAATTAAAGTTTGTCAGTTAATTGATCATAGAATGTATTGTGAACACAGAATGTATTGGGATATCATTCTTATTTTCATCATCAGGTATGTTGAACTCACGTTGTCTTAAAGTAGTTATCACACAATCTATTAAGAATAAATCAATTAAAAGATATGCTTATTATTTTCCATGAAGTTATCATGTAAAACAACTTATTGAATACTTGTCAATGAAATGCATCCTATGCAACTATGCACTACTTTGCATATTATAGTAGTATAAACACAACTAGGGTTGAAAATTTCCGGGAAATTTTGTGGCAAATTTTCAAAAATGTATTATAGCAATAAACTGCATAGTTATATAGTTTTATAAAAATCATTTCTTTGTTTCAAAAAAATGTGTTATATCATTGTAGTATTTTTTTTTTTTAAACATCTTCGCTTCCAACAAGGGTTCAAGCAACCACTAATTAGTGTTGGAAGTTACTGGAAGAGAAATGATGAAAATTGTAGAGCAAGATAACGATTGACAGACCACTTTAAAGACTGCAAATTATATGAATCAGGAAAGCAAGATGAAGAAAGTGAATTCCAAAGAACTGATGTTCGAGGAAAAAAATAAGAGTTTTTGGAGCACTTAGGAACAGTCACAGAAAAAAGATGAGACTTAATTGAATGACAAGTAACACGAGAAAGAATTTTAGTAGATGGCACAAGAGACACTAGCTCTTTAGAGCAGTGCCAATCATGGTATTTGTAGAAAAGAGAAAGAGAAGCAACATTACATTAGGTTTTATCTGAATTAAAGTTCACCAGCCACTGTGAGTCCCGTGCTGTACCAGAAGTGAGATTCTTTTCAAGCTCAAATTTCCCCTCCAGGCCATCAGAGAGTGTTGGCTTTATCATAACAAGAATAAATGATAGTATTATCAGCCAACAATGCCATCTTAGACGTGGGAGTATCTGGGAGACCGTTAATGTGAATTAAAAGAGTATTGGGCCAGGGATAGAACTTTTAGGAATCTCTGAAGTTACAGGAAATGAAGATGTCCATTGAGGACAATTTTTATACTACAATTTCACTAAAATCATTTACTTTCGATTTCAACTCTTTAACAATATCAGGGTTGAAACCACCTTGAGGTGGAATATAATTCTTGTAATCACGAAGACAACGACGGATTGGTAATCCAAGAAAACCAATACCGAAATTTCTATCAAAGTGAATATCCTCGATGCACAAGGAGACTTTGCACAAAAGCTTAGACAATACAGCATAATCATAGGATCGTTTAGATGTTGGATTTGTTAATAGATATTTTTGTAGCTCACTGCAAAAGAACTTCATAAATGGTGAAATATTATACTGATCAAAAGCATTTTACATTAGGCTTTTCTAATCTTCATCAAGATCAGAGGTTATTTTTTACTGAATATTTTTGAATGTCATTTTGCATATTTTTCATTTCTTGTTTCAAAAAAGCATTTTCAGATCAATAGTTATGCAAAGTAAGATTAATTTTATCATGTAATGTTATTGAGATTGAGTATTTAATTGAGTAGGTTTTGTGATTGTTTAACCCTTACGTTTTATAGCTTAGTGAAGCTTATTATTTTGTGACAACTCCATAGTTTTACATTCATTGCATATATTGAGGGCCGTCCCTCAATATATGCAATAAGTAAAACTTCGCAAGGTTTGAGCAATAGTTGGCAAATTGCAAATATTGAAGACCTTATTATTATTTTTTTTTTGTGTATGTGTGTGTTTCTAGTTGGCAAAAAAATACAAACACCCCCCATTGAAGACCTTTTGGGGACGGCCCTGCATATATTACCAGGTTTTATCAATAATAAACAACAAGTTGACCTGTTAAATTCAAATGCAGCGGTTGAAAACACTTGGGTTGTACAACTTTGTAAGAATATTTTTTTTAAACAGTTTTAACCAGCTTGATAAATTAATGAAAGAATAAAATACTCGAAGTTTTTAATTGGTTTTTTATAATTAGAATTATTATAATTATTTTATAATTATATAACTCATATTTATCAGGTACCAAGCAAAAGATCGTATCGTTAATATATGACTAGGTTGAATATATACTTCATATTGGGGTTGTAGGTGACTGCTGTCTACTTAAAAAAATGTGAATGTTGTCTACTTTAAAAATAATTTTTAAAAAGAATGAACATTGTTTTGAACTTTGTCTATTTCTATGTAATATTTTTTCAACTTTACACTTAATGTTGGAAGTCTTGCCATTGCTAAGGAACTACAAAAAAGAAAAAGAAAAAACTGCTTTTAAATAAAAAAAGAAAAATTAAAACATAGATTCTCTTTTTGAAATTTTTACCTAGATGTTTGAACACTCTTTGTTGGTAAATTTTGTGAAGGTAGAGATTCTGAATATATATATATATATATATATATATATATATATATATATATATATATATATATATATATATATATATATATATATATATATATATATATATATATATATATATATATATATATATATATATATATATATATATATATATATATATATATTTTTCAAATAAGTAACAATTATTTTCAAACTTTTTGACAAAATTTTTCATCAATATCAATTGACATCATCAGTATAAAAAATTAGTTACAATTTCTGTATATAAACAATTTTTTTGGTTACATTAAAAATTTAATAGTTTTTACAATATTTACCATAGTTACATTTTATAAAGTAAATAATTACCATGAAATTTTACAAAAGATT
This sequence comes from Hydra vulgaris, assembly GCF_022113875.1. NCBI lineage: Eukaryota > Metazoa > Cnidaria > Hydrozoa > Anthoathecata > Hydridae > Hydra > Hydra vulgaris. The sequence goes on from NC_061161.1 coordinate 57,395,704, forward strand.
ATACATAAGATGTGAAGTAATTAATAATAATCAAAACAGGAAACAAAAAGTAAGATAATTGAGAAATTATATTGTTATAGTAAAAGTGTATGATTTTAATTGTGTATTAAGAAGAAGTTTTTCGATCTCAATATAGATACCATTCTTAATTTTGAGTTCATACTTGGAGGAAGCTCTGTCAATAATGGAAAAGCAATCAGGACTTGTTGAATTTTTGCATTTTTGTGATGAATTAAGATGTTTGTAAATATGGGAAGCCTTTTCTGAATTTAAGTGTTCTAAGATCCTTGTTGTGTAGTGTCTAGTGATTTCACCAATGTATCCAGCATTACAGCTGGAACAAACAAATTTATAGACAACAAAAGATTTTAAATTTGAGGTAAGGGGTCTTTTGATGAAAACAAGCTACTTAGTTTAAAAGGTGTAAAAACTATTCTTGCTTTTATATTATCTTTACAATATTTTTTAATATATTTATTTAATTGGTGTAGAAGTGTATTTGAAATTTATCTAGTGTAAGGGAGTTTAAAGTAATGTATATCTAATGGTTTTGAAGATGACATGTTTTCTTTAGAACAGATAAGGTTGTTTAGTAAAATTATTAAGGTTTCGTCAATTAGGTTCAAGGCGGAAAGAGTTTGTTTAATTTTCACAACATCTAGATGAAACCCAGTTTTTATTGATTTTGAAGACCCTGTCAATCAGAGTTTTAATGAGTTTATAATTAATATTAAGCTGGTAAAATTAGTCCGTAAAACTGTGTAAGTTTTTATATAAAACGTTGAAGTATCAAATTTACTATTTACAGAGTCAATCATTATATCAAGAAAGTTCAATTTGTGATCAACTTCTTCCTCTTTAGTAAATTTGAGATTTGGATGTTGTTTATTTATATATTCAAGAAAAGTGAGTGCATCATCGCTATTTTCAAAGATACAAAAGCTATCATCTACATACCTTTTTTTATAAAACTACTATTTTGCAATTATTTTTCTGTAACCAAATGTTTTCATGATGACTCGTAAATAAGTTAGCTAAAGCAGGAGCTAGCGGAGATTCCATGGCAACTCCATCGATCTGATTAAATATTTCATTGTTAAATAGGAAAGGCATTTGCATGGTTGAAAATTCAAATAGTTTTTTTATTTCAAGTTTGGAAGTATTAAGGTTTGGTCTGTTTTCAAGATTAAATCCACAGCAATTGAGATGGTTTCATCTAATTGGATATTTATAAGCAAACGTTCCACATCAAAGGAAACTAGGTAAGAGTTAGCTACTTACTTCTTTAAGTTTATTAACAAAGGTGAAGCTATCTTAGGCACAATTATTCATTGGAATGTATGAAGTATATAAATTACTTTTGTGAAATTTCATGGTAATTATTTATTCTAGAAAATGTAACTTATTTCTTTAGCAACGTAATAGCAATAAAGGTGAACATATTTTAAAGAAAAAACACGATTTTTTTAAATCTTGACATGTTTCGTAGTTAACATACTACATTTTCAAAAATTAAAATTATAATTTAAAACTCTGGATATAAATATAAAATCAAAACTTGAAGGCATTAAAGAGAAATATTAACACAAATATTTGTATATTTGTTACAAACCAATAAAAATTATAATACAATTTATGATACCGTAAATAACAAAGTAAATATAAAAAAAAAAAAACTAGATTGACAAATTTATATTATAATGAACAGTTTGTTTATAATAATAATAATAATAATAATAATAATAATAATAATAATAATAATAATAAAAATAATATTTATTTGCATTAAAAAAATACATTAAAATACAAACGGGTGAGACAGGTAATCACAAGATTACGCTTATGTAACACCTGAACAAAGGCAATTTAATACAATACGCAACTTTGTTGTAAGTCATAAGTTTGTAGTTTTTTTTGAATATGAATAATGAAGCTGAATCAACAATGTGAGCAGGCAATGAATTCCATATTTTTACAATTCTTTTACTGAAAAAAGATCTACGTGTATCGTTAGTACATTTATTGTGTGAAACTAATTTTTTCGCATGACTTCTAGTGTGGTAATGAGAATTGGAAAATGTAAAGAAATCGGAAAAAGGAAGGTCGACAAGATTGTTTATAATTTTGTAGGTCATAAAAAGATCGAATTTGACTCTGCGGTGTTCAAGAGAATCGAGTTTTAAAACAGATAGTCTCGATGCGTAATCAGTGTAAGAAATATGGCATCTTTTACAGGTAATTCTGCTGAAGTATCTTTGGACGTTTTCGATGCAACGTATATCTTTAAGAGGGTAAGGACTCCACACTAGGGTGCAAGATTCTAAGATTGGACGCACATAGACCTTGCAGGTTTTTAAGAGGGGATTTGAATCATTACTGATAAAGGTTTTGAAAAGTAAATATAGACGGGCGTAAGCTTTTTTGGCAATACGAGAACAGTGTTTGGAAAATTTTGTGTCAGAAGAAATCGTAATACCAATATCTTCAATACAGTTAACAGTCGTTATCGGAGTGTCCAGGCAAAACGAATACGAATGAACAGTCAAAGACTTACTTCCAAAACACAAGTAAAAACGTTTTTCGAATGATATTTTTTGTTGCTAGTAAGCTGTCCAATCAGAGAACTTTTTTAATGATGTTTTAAGGTCTGCATTCTTATTTTTGTCTCTCGTTTGATACAATTTGCTATCGTCAGCAAACAGCTTTATTCAACAATCACCTTCAATACAAGAAACTACATCATTAATAAATAATAAGAATAAAGTTGGAGCCAGCACAGTTCCTTGGGGTATTCCACTCTTTACATGTACGTAGTTTGAATATGAATTACCAATGCAAACACATTGGGATCGGTCAGTTAAAAAGTTGGCAATCCAATTTAGAAGTTCGTACTTAATGCCGTAACAATTCAGTTTGTACAATAACTTAGAATGCGATACAGAGTCGAATGCCTTTTCGAAGTCAATAAAGATAATATCAACTTCCTTTTTCTTGTTGACAGCTGAAGTCCATTCATTAAGAGAAGCTAACATCTGTGTACATGTAGATCTACGCTTTAAGAACCCAAATTAGTGAATAGAGATAAAGTTATTAAGTTGGAGGTACCTTTTTAAGCTATTATCAATTATTGACTCCATAACTTTGCAACTAATACAAGTCATTGAAATAGATCTGTAGTTCGTTGATAAGGAGGGGTTACCTTTCTTGAAAATCGGACATACATATGCGGTTTTCCATTTCCAACCGGAATTACACCGGTTGACATTGACAACTCGAGAAGGAGAGAGAACAGGATGGCAATAATATTAGCAATCGATTTCAGGAATAAGGCAGGATACCCATCTGGTGATTTTGATGACTTTGGTGGAAGTTTTTGAGCTGATAAAATAGAATCATAAGAAAATAGGACATTATTCAAAGAATTATCGTGGGATGGTAGGTCTAGCACAGGTTTAGTACCGTTGTCAGAGAAAAACACTGAAGCAAAAAAATTGTTCAGAAGGCTCGATTTTTCACAGTCATCAGTACAAAGGGAACCGTCGGGTCTTACAAGTGGCGCAACAGAATTTAAACAGTTAAATTTAATTTTAAATTAAATTTAACTGTTTAAATTTTGTTAAATTGGAATTGTCTACTATGTATTTTTCTCGAGCAATACAGTTTTTTGTGATTTCAGCATCGTATAAACGTGAACAATTCTTGTAGTTGATAAGAACGGAAAAGTTATGAGTTCTTTTATAAAGTCTGTACAGAGTACTTTTTTTGGACGCTAATTTACGAATAGCAAGGGGTTGGACGAGCTTTTTTTTATTGCATAATGAAGGAACGTGAGAAGCAATAGATACACTCAGGACTTTACAAATAGCTTGCCAGAATGATTCAACGTCTGGGTTTTGTTTGGCCACCATATGCCAGTTTACGTTAAGTAAGTCGTTATTAATCGAAATATATTCAGCTTTATTGAAATTGTGAATACTAGATAGTTCACGACGTTTGGAATTCATCAAATTACAATTAAATAGTATAGTGGAATGGTCGCAAGTGTTGGTGAATGGAGCAGCTGTTTCCACATTGTAAAGAATTTTTTTATTATTTTTTAAGATGAGGTCTAACAAATTTTTAAGTCGAGTAATGTCAGTTACGAGTTGGGTGAGAGCATTTACAAAACAAGTTTCTACGAAGAAATCATGGCACGCATCACCAAAACTGATAGGAATCGACCAGTCTATACGTGGTAAATTAAAATCACCTGTTATTATACATGCAGAACCACACGTTAACAGAAAATTGGAAATTAACTTGCACATGGATTTGGTTTTAACAATGTTAGAAGAACACAAGGTGGGTGTTAAATACACAAAAATCTTGTTTTGACGTGATTTGAAGGAGCACTTACGTCGACACAGGTAAATTCAGTGTTTTGAAGATCGTCGGGAATTTCCGGATGAATTTGGACTGAATGAATATCATTGTGCACCAATATAAGCAAGCCACTACCTTTACCGTCACCGTCATGTCGAAAAACTTTGTAGCCGTTTCCATTTAACAACAACGGGTCTGGAGTAGAAGTGTTTAGCCAAGTCTCTGTGATGAGGATGATATCATGGTTGCTATATTGGAGAAGGTTGTGTAGGTTTTCTAGCTTGTTGTTCAGAGATCTTGCATTAAAATATGCACAATTTAACGTTCTGAAAGTGGTTTTCATGATGGGATAAGATTGCAGTGGTCAATCATTCGACAACTTTTTATGCATGGTTATTCCTTTTGGTGATGCAAATACGTAACGTTTCTCGTTTGATGATTCTTCAACGTTGATACAGCAAATTTGTTTAGTGCGGCGGTGAACGACATAACAAAAAGGATTATCGAGGAGACCTGTTTCATTAAGTTCGTCGTTATGTGCTTTTAACGTTTTGCGTTGCTCTTTGAATTCCGTTTGTTGTGCCGGGGTTAGGTCTTCGCGAACGAAAACATCTTTAAACTCATCGACTGAGTGACGATAGCACGATTCAAGTATCTCATTTCGTCCATCTTCACTGTTCAAGGTAACTTTTAATGAATTCGGGGCAGGCCCGCTACTCTTAGGTTTTGAATTTAGTCTTCGAACTGAATTAATAACCATAGACGCTCCACAAGCATTGCTTCAAGTGCGAGAAAGTTTTTTTCAATATCTTGCAGTTGTTTCGCCGAGACCATTTTCAAAATTGCGTTTCAATCAAATATGTATATATATTATCTTATTACACAGGGACTTATTGCACAGGGACTTATTAACACAATAAACTTTGAAAATTTAAATGTGTTTTTTTCCATTAATATACTTTAATATAATAACTTTTCTACGTATATAATTAACTAATATTGTTAAGTTGGTTACTAATATTAGTAAATATATACAAATTTTCGTAAATATATTTATTAATTGATAAATAAATCCTGGATTCTGTCTGTACACACCATCTGAAGGTTGTCTAAGGAAACACTAAACATTTAAGAGGCTAAAGAAAAACGAAAACATTGTAATCACAAAACCAGCCAAAGGGAATGGTAAAATTATTTTTAAAAAGGTTTACTATATTAAATCTTTAACTAATATTATAAGTGATAAAACTTAATTTAAGTTAAAGAGTTAAAAGACGATCCAACTATTAAAAGAGAACAATCTTTACAAGGGTATTATAGGAAATTTAAAAAACAAAATTGTGTTGAAAATGATGTTTACAATAAAATTTATCCTGTTGGTTCACAAACAGCAAGAATTTATGCTTTACCTAAGATGCACAAATTCAGTAAAAATTCTTCTCTGCCACCTTTGTGGCAGAGAAGAATTTTTTAAATTTGTCAATCTAGTTTTTTTTTTTATATATATTTACTTTGCTATTTACGGTATCATAATTTGTATTATAATGTTTATTGGTTTGTAACAAATATACAAGTATTTCTGTTATGTAAAGACGGGTTTTCCCATTTAATATAGAGTGCTTCTTTAATTTTCGATTTGTTTTTGTTAGGAGCAGTATCCAAAAGTTACTAAGATTTTTACAAGTAACAGATAAAATTAAATGCTTATAAACATTAGATTGTTTGTCACTTGTAAGATGCTTATGAATCCTTGTTGTTAAAAGTCTTGAGGTTTCTCCAATATAATTGGCATTACATTCAGCACAAGAAAATTTGTAAACAATATTCAATTTGAGCAGGTTAGGTAGTGGATCTTTTATACATAAACTGTTTTGTAATTTCTTGGTAGTGAAAATTAAATTAATTATAACATCTTAACAATATTTTTTTGATGATTTTATTAACTTTATATTTATTAATTTGATAATTAATTTGAGTAAAATCCTATAAATGGAAGTTTATAATATTAGGATTATCAATACTATTTACCTTTATTTTTTATGCCCTTATCAAATCCCAGCCATGTGCTGCTAATTTTTCTATCAATTAAACAATGTAGAAGACTATATCAATTTGTTTTAATTCCTCAACAAAAGAAAAAGAGTCACAGGTGGAACCAATTGTGCAATAAAATTTAGGTATATAAAGAGACAAAATATCAGAAAGCTATTTGGCAAGTTTATAATTATATTTTCCGATTGTTGAAATAATTTGTCTAAAAGGTGGCAGAGAAGAATCTTTACTGAATTTGTGCATCTTAGGTAAAGCATAAATTCTTGCTGTTTGTGAACCAACAGGATAAATTTTATTGTAAACGTCATTTTCAAAACAATTTTGTTTTTTAAATTTTATATTTTACCCTTGTAAAGATTGTTTTCTTTTAATAGTTGGATCGCCTTTTAACTCTTTAACTTAAATTAAGTTTTATCACTTATAGTATTAGTTAAAGATTTAATATAGTAAACCTTATTAAAAATAATTCTACCATTCTCTATGTCTGGTTTTGTGATTACAATGTTTTCGTTTTTTTTTAGCCTCGTAAATATTTAGTGTTTCCTTAGACAACCTTCAGATGGTGTGGACACCTTCAAATGGTGTGTACACCTTCAGATGGTGCGTATTTATGTCGCTAAATGAGAAAGTTCGCTTTTAAGTTGATTTTCCGAATCACTGGTCCGAAGTTGAGTATTGAGAAACTGTGCAATGCTTTCAAACTGAGCAAAAACTGCCGTCTTTTTTATAAATACTGGCGGCAGAGCAAAATTAAGAAATGGAAAAACTCATCTTTAAATAAAAAAACTGTTCATTATAATATAAATTTGTAAATCTATTTTTTTTTTTTTTTATTTACTAACAATTTTTTTTTTTGCTATTTACGGTATTATAGTTTGTATTATAATTTTTATTGGTTTGTAACAATTTTATTTGTCTGGTAATATTTCTCTGTAATGTCTTAAAATTTTGATTTTATATTTATATCCAGAGATTTAAATTGTAATTTTTTTTTTTTGAAAATATACTATGTTAATTACTATAGATGTCAAATAAAAAAAATCGTGTTCATTCGTGTTTTGGTTAGAGAATAGACCACTATTAAATTTATTTCTAAATAGTTTGATTTTGACGACAAAAAGTAATTTTTTTTACTTTTACAAGGAACCTCACATCTTTAATATTTTTTTAAGTTGAATAATTTTGCTTATATCATTTTGTGACATAACTATTCACCTCTTGTATGGTTGCTTTTGGTAAGCTATCTAATATGATAAAAAAAGAATTTTTGTAAAAATGGAGCGGGTTAGCACCCTTGATCCTAATACGTTTATGCACCTTTGATCCTATATGATCAATAATATGATCAAAGGTGCATACACACACAGATATATATATATATATATATATATATATATATATATATATATATATATATATATATATATATATATATATATATATATATATATATATATATATATATATATATATATATATATATATATATATACATATACAGTGGTTTTCATAAATTTAGACGCACTCATATTTGAGAATAATAATTTTTAGTTTTTCTACGATAAAACAATGACGAAAAAAGATTTTAGTTTAGTTTTTTTTCTATTTATTAGATAAATACATACAGAATACAAAATTTAAAAAAAGTTTACAAAAAAAATGAAATACTAAGTAATAATTAGGTACAACTACATGGTATTAAAAAAATTAGACAAAAAAAAATATTCATAAATTTAGACGCACGATACATGAGAAGGCGTAACTTATGAACCAATCAATATTTTGTGTATCCGCCTTTTACTTTAATACAACTAAGAACTCTTCTAGGCATAGACTCAACAAAATTTTTGCACATCGCTTCTGGGACCCCATACCAGTTCTCCTTAAGTAATTCCTTCAGCTAAGTAAGTGTGGAAATTTGAACGTTTGCTAATTCACGGTCAATCTAAGCCCAAATGTTTTCAATCGGGTTTAAATCAGGTGAGTATGGAGGCCACGGTATTGTCATGATACTGTTATCGTTGAACCACTCCTTTGCATAGTATGCAGTATGTGCAGTAGCGCCATCTTGTTGAAGTTTCCATGGTTTATCATTGAGCATAAGCAGGTCAATTAATGGAATTAAGTTGTTTTCCAGTACTTCTACGTATATTCTGGAGTTGATTCTTCCGGTGTATGTTTGGCACATACCAACACCTTTGTAATTGAAGCATGACTAGATTCCTATTGAGCCTCCTCCACTTTGTACAGTTGGTCTAATGTACCTGGCATAATACTTTTCATGAGCCATTCTTTTGACTGTAATGTTAGATTTGCAATTGATAAGCTCAAAGTTACTCTCATCACTCCACATAATGTTTTCCTATTGTTCTATTGTCCAATACCTTCTTTCACGACACCATTTTAGTCTCCTTTGTTTATCATATGGACGCAGAAGCGGTTTCTTCAAAGCAGTGTAGACTCCAATCTTGTTTTTGATAAGTATCCGGCGGACTGTGCTTTGAGAAATAGATGTATTTCGCGTTGTATTGAATTCTGTGGTTGAATCTCTGTAACTAATTCTTGGATTAGCTCTGACAGCTCTAAAATAAACACTATCGTCCTTTCTGGTGGTCGACAAGGGTCTACCTTTCCTCGTTTTTTCGTTGGCACCACCAGTGTGAAGAAAGTTTTGTTTCGTTGTCCGAACGCATTTCTCAGAAACTCCAATTAACTTGGCGATTTTTTTATTACTTTTGGTTCCTTCTTTGATGTGCGCATTAACTTGCCATCTTTCACCTTGAGTGATACGTCTTTTGCCCATTTTTTGCATCTTTTTAGTGCGAAACTAACTTAACTTTTGTTTATTTATTAAATAATGATTAACTAATTCCAGGTAAGTCATATTTATATAAGGTTTTTTAAAAGAATCAATTTCTTTAGGCCTATTAATGAGAAATATGGGGAAAAAACTACTAATTAACTATCAATTAACAAGATATAAGACCTTTTTGATTGTGCGTCTAAATTTATGAACAAAATAAAATCAAGCTTATCAATTAACTTTTTTGTGTTAATCGGTATAGAATGAGTAATAAACATCCTGTAAAAAAAATTAAGGTACTCTTTAATAGAGTTTCACTTCCTCTTGTAAATTATATATCAAACATAGCGGTAGTACTTTTATTTTATTTTTGTTTTGAGTATTTTCTTACATATATGAAAAAAAAATGAATGCGTCTAAATTTATGAAAGCTACTGTATATATATATATATATATATATATATATATATATATATATATATATATATATATATATATATATATATATATATATATATATATATATATATATATATATATATATATATATATATATATATATATATATATATATATATATATATATATATATATATATACTCATATAGTGTCGCTTTAAGAGCATTTTAATGTAAAAAAAGTCTCTTACGACTACAATTTTAATTACCTCGTCTCTTAAGCTGTTTTTGATTGTCATCGAAATGTCAAAGCAATTAATTTATGCGGAAGTACATTAAGTTTAATTGTTTTTTAAAAAATTTTTAAAAAACCGCAATTATAACGACTAGAAAGTTTTTTTTAATTAGTGGTGTTTTTGTTATTGATTTAATAAAAAACATTTTTTAAACATGCGTAAATGTTGCTACATCGACTATCTTATAGCCTGACTCGCAACGGAGTGCTGCTACATCGACTGACAAATAGCCTGACTCGCAACGGAGTGCTGCTACATCGACTGACAACTAGCCTGACTCGCAACGGAGTGCTGCTACATCGACTGACAAATAGCCTGACTCGCAAGGGAATGCTGCTACATCGACTGACAAATAGCCTGACTCGCAAGGGAGTGCTGCTACAACAACTGACAAATAGCCTGACTCGCAAGAGAGTGCTGCTACATCGACTGAGGGTTTGGTTTGGCCAGGCAGTCTATCAATTAAAAAAAAAAATTTAATTTTTTAAACTTTTTCTGGTCTGGTTTATTAACGCGCTCTTTAAAACTACAGTTTATGGGAAATTTTTTTTGATGCTACGCAAGAGACATGCAAGAGTATACATATATATATATATATATATACACGGCCTACTATAATTACACGGCCGGATATCTTGCTTTTCGGAGCGAAAAATTAGAAGGGTACCTTTTAGACTTTCTTAAGCGTCTTCTAAAATTGTTTATTTAAATATTCATAAAATGATTAATACATGTGCTGTAGTTTATTGTAAAACTGGATATAAAAAGAGAGAGAATCAAATTGATGTCATTCCTGAAAAGCATCCACTTTTTGGATTTCAGGAAAATAATCCTGACTTATTTAAACAGTGGATAGCATTTGTCAATCGAAAGTTATGGAAGCCCAGTTAAGAATTCGGCTATTTGTGCTAAACATTTTGAAGAAAAATATTTAAAAATTGGCAAAAGACTTACATTAGTTTGGGATTTAAATCCCGTTCCAACTATTTATTGCTTAACTGAGAAAATACCACCATCAGTATATCAATTTACTGAATTCTAAACGTATATTTCTCGCTTTTCATTTTTATCAGTTTTATGATGTTATTGATGTACATGCTGGTGAAATATCGTGGAAGTTACTTTATGATGTATATGATAAAGATTAATTACTTTAGTCAAATTTTAAAAAAGGTTTCAAATTATTTTATAAATCACTTCATCCAGGAGATAATAAACAAAGTGTACCACTTGCTCTTGCAATATTTGATCCTTCAACTTCTGTATCTATTGAAAGTTATTTTCCAAATAGGACTGATGCCTCAGACTTTTTAAAGTTGATAAATATATGGTGGACAATAAGTAACAGAATACAAATATATAAAAACAATTTTTGTATTGGAAATGCAGCTGTTACCGGTGACATGAAACCTTTATTTTTAAAGAAACTAGCCAAATGGATTGAGAATTGGCAATTATCTCAAGTTTCAAACTCTCAAAAATTTATGTTAAGTAAATAAACATCAGAAGCGTGAAGGACCATTTTAAGATGCACAGCTTCACTTATTGATGATTTAATTCAAGAAGGGTATCATTATTTTTTAGTATCACGCTTGCAAACTGATCCATTAGAACTAAGATTTTCAAAGTATTGTCAAATGAGCGGTGGCAGATTTTTAATTGGTTTGTGTGAGCTTGAGACATCTGAGTGCATATTAGCTTTGAAAACTTTACATAAAGAATCAGTCAATATCTGGGAGGAAGATGTTAGAAAAGAGAGTTGTAACATATCTTTACTTAAAATATTTAATGATAAATTGCAAGAAATTTTACCAGATAAGAACGCAGTTTAGATTTAGAGAGCTTTGAAGTTGCTACAGTTATTTCTGGTTATGTTGTTAAAAAATTTAATAAAACAATCAAATGTGGTGTTTGCAAAACTTTTCTGTTAGCTGAATCTGGTGAACTGCAATGTCAATATTTAGAAAAACTTTCTCGTGGTGGATTGATTTTACCAGCTATTGATCTTACACATTATGTTGTCAAAGTATTTGCAATATTAGATACTGGGTACTTAAATGGGTAATTAAATGATTGTGCTTCTTCATTCTTATGCGATGAACATCAAATTATTGGTGTAAAATTTGTAAATCGTGTTGTAAATATTTATTTTAACAATGAGCAGAAACACGTTTTTGATGAAATTCGAAAGAACATTGTATAGGATTTTAAATGCAGACATAGAAAAAGATAAAGCTGAATTAAGTTGAGTATTAACTTAACTAATTGATTATTAAATCAATTAAGCTGAACTAAATTGAAGTAGCTAATGCTAAATTATACAGCTGAACTATTATACTTTTAATGTATACTCTTCCTTTATTGTTAGGTTTTTGTTTATCATTTTATATATCTTGTTAACATTATTGAGATTTTATTATGTGAAATATATGTGTTTGTGTGTATATGTATATATATATATATATATATATATATATATATATATATATATATATATATATATATATATATATATATATATATATATATATATATATATATATATATATATATATATATATATATATGTATACAATATGAGGTTTATCTTTAAATTAATAAAGTCATTACAAATTTAAATATTTTATTATTAATAAAATTATTACAATTTTATATTGATGAACAAAGTACAATATAATATTTTCTTATTCTTAAGTTTTTAGAAACTATTATCATGCAAAGGAAAATGTCTAATTTTTGAGACTTAAGTTATTTACGTCCAACAAATTTTATATTATATACACACATCTGTAAACAAAATTCTATATAAAGATTTTAATTTTTATTTGCGGCAAGTGTGGCCAATCATGCTATGCGATATATTTATGTTTTGAAAAGTTACCCTTCTAATTTTTCGCTGCGAAAAGCAAGATATCCGGCCGTGTAATTATAGTAGGCCATGATATATAGCAATATGTTTCATTTTTTTACAGTTAAATATGGTGTAAAAAAAAAAAACCGATAGACTACCTAGAGGTAAAGTTAATGAGAATGAAATGCGAGCAGCTGTTATTGAAGTTCTTAATGGTGGTACAGTTTATCGTGTATCTAAAGAGAGCGGAATTAATTTAATGACACTTAAGAGATATGTAATTGAATGTCAATTAAATCCAAATATAGTCTGCAAACTTAACTTAATTACCATGCAAATCTTTACCAACGAAGAAGAAACATCTTTATCAGATTATCTTTTAGGGGGCCTCAAAACTTCACTATGGATTGTCAACCAAAACAAAAACTTGCCTATGAATTTGCAATGACTCTTTCTAAGCGCATTCCTAAATCGTGGAAAAAATTACAAATTGCTGGGAAACAGTGGCTTCGTGGTTTTATGTTACGTAGGAATGAGTTACCTTTACAAAATCCAGAAGCTACTAGTATGGCACGAGCAACTGCTTTTAATTGTTATACAGTCGCAGAATTTTTGACCAATCTAAAAGATGTTCGTCTATGACATAAGTTTCACCCACAAAACATATATAATGTTGATTTTCACAAGACATATATAATGTTGAGTTAAAGTAATTGCTAAAAAAGGAGATAAACAAGTTGAAAGGATAACTTCAGCAGAAAGAGGGACATTGGTAACAGTTTGTTGTGCAGTTAATGCAATAGGAAACTCAATCCCTCCATTTTTTATTTTTCCAAGAAATCATTTCAAAGGAAGTATGATAAATGGTGGTCTAACTGGATGCGTTAGGATTGCAAATCCATTTGGTTGGATGAATGTTGCAACGTTTTTAGAGTGGATGAAACATTTTATTCAAAATGTGAAATATTCACCAGCTAATCCAGTGCTTTTACTTCTTGACAACCACGAGAGCCATGTTTCAATTGTGTGTTTAGATTTAGCTAAAAAAAATGGCATAACTATACTTTCCTTTCCACCACATTGTAGTTACAAGTTGCAGCCATTAGATTGGTCAGTTTATGGGCCACTGAAACGTTATTACAATGCAGCCTGTGATGATTGGATTGTATCTAATCCAAGACCGATGACCATATATGATATAGCTTCAGCTGTAAGGAAAGCCTATGCACAAGCTTTTACTTGTCTAACATTTCTGCAGGGTTTGCTGTGGCAGGAATTGAACCCTTTAAACCTAACATTTTCTGATAATGAGTTTTTGTCTTTATATGTAACAGACCGTCCAGAATCTATTACTGCTAACCCATTTCCAGGTGTTGTTGATCCAGTTTCTGCTATTGTTCATGCCCCAGCTTTTAATCAATCATTGATGTCAAGTCTGTCATCTGGTTCAGCTTGTAGTGTATTGCCTATTCAGCCTATATCTGACCCTGGAAGTCAAGTATCCAGTGTTTCTAATAATATCTCTCATCAAGCAAGTCTAGAAAAAATTAGGCCATTTCCAAAAGCTGGATCAAGGAAATCTATTAAAGAACGCATGTCAGCTTACTCAAATACTCACAGACACTCCTGTTCGAAATGAGTTAAATAAGCTTCAGGAAATAAAATAAAAAAAAACTCAGTCAAAAAAGAAAAAAATATGAAACACAAAATAAGATCTTCATGACAAGAAAAAGAAAACTTGATCTTGAAAGTAATGAAAATAAAAACGTTGAGTCTCAGTAAAAAATAACATTTTTTTAATTGATTTTTTCTTTTTTAAAAAAAAGATAAATTTGTAGTAAAACTAATAATAACTATATTGGTTTTTATTATTGACATTGTTTTGATGACTTATACATTCGTGGTATAAATTTGATCTCGAATCAAGTATACATACATATGATCAAGGGTGCATATAGGTAGGATCAAGGGAGCATACTGGTTTGCACCCATGATCCTAATTGAGCGTTCTTAGTTTTTATAATTTTAAATCTACTTAAAATATTCTGGTAAAAAAATAATAATTGAATTATAATGAGGTATAAAATTTGCTATTATGTACTGTTATTTTAGAGATCGAAATAAAAACATATATTTAGTAAGTTGGCCTGATATATTCAGTAAGTTGAGCCTGATTTTTAGGATCATGGGTGCATACTCTCCCCTAATTCCTGACGGTAGAAATCATTTATCGAGTGATCACACTCCCATCGAGAAATCACTCTCCCCTAATTCCTGACGGTAGAAATCACTTATCGAGTGATCGGTACCTGACGGTACTGATCACTCGATAAGTGATTTCTACCTAGGTGCCGAACACTGTACTTGGGTACCGAACACTTAACATTTTAATTTTGTCGTGTAAATGTTTTAAAAAGAAGTAAGAAGCATGGAAAATAATACAATAAACGTTTGTTCACTATAGTGAACAAACGTTTATTGTTCTGCTGTTTATTGTTCGTTTATTGTTATACTGCTATAGCAGTATAGTATTAGTTTAAACAAAATTTTAAAATCAAATGTTTAAAATTTAATATTTATCTCTTCT
Source organism: Hydra vulgaris (assembly GCF_022113875.1). Lineage (NCBI taxonomy): Eukaryota > Metazoa > Cnidaria > Hydrozoa > Anthoathecata > Hydridae > Hydra > Hydra vulgaris. The sequence goes on from NC_061161.1 coordinate 57,411,053, forward strand.
TTTTTGTATGTAGTAACTTTTTTCAAATCAAATTAAGATTATTATTATTAAGATTATTATATAGTAAATTATTATATAACAGTTGTTAACAAAGCCAAATTTAGTAAGGCCAATACCACAAGTTACAAGACCAAAACCAAAAGTTACAAGGCCAAGAGTTTTAAGGTCAAGGCCAAGATTTAGAGTTTCAAGGCCAAGACGGACGCATAGATTTTTAAAACTTAAGACTTCAATTTTTGCCTTGCGTTCAAGCCAAAACTGTAAATAGCAAATGCTATGAAAATAAAACCACATTTTGTAAAAATAGACCAAGTTTATGTTCAGATTTCAACAAAATCAATAATAAAATATGTTTTGTTTTTTTAAGGCATAAACAATCAAGGCCGAGGCTAAAATGTTTAAGGCCAACAGTTTCAAGTCTAAGGGTCTTGGCCTTGAAAATGGAAATTTTAAAGCCAGGCCAAGACCAAGGACTTACAACTCTGTTATATAATAACCGCTTTGAAATAATTCAATAGATTATCATTTCAATTAATTAACTTGTTTAACTAATATTGTTTACATGCATTATATTATAAATTTATGATAATTATATTTTATGCTATAGGTGCTATGAGCATATGATGTATGCGCTAATAGCACATAATATATGCCTATAGCACTGCTATAAACACTTTTTTTATTATTTTAGATATTTTAGTATAAAATGGTAGACAAAAATTCAACAGAGATAGAAGACTCAAGATCATCTAAAAAAATAATAAAAGAACCGAACTTTTATGATATTGAGAATTATTTATTATCAGGAATTTTTCCTGAACATTTACAAGGAAGAGAAGACATAGGTATTAAAACAAACTTTAAAAAACAAAGTGACAGGTTTGTAATTGTTAATGGTATGCTACATTACAAATATAGAAAAATTATGAAAGTTACTTCTGGTCCAGAGACTTTATGTGTTGTCAAAGATCAAATATCTCGTAATCAGTACAAAAACGCTGCACACGATGGGTTAGGCACATCAACTGAATCAAAGGATATAGGTGGGAGAGATAAAATGTTGGGAGAGATAAAACAATATGGAAATTGATTGATTCAGGATATTGGTGGCCGAATATGAATAAAAATGTCCGAAATTATGTTGCCACTTGTGAATCTTATCAAACATCAAATTCAAAAATGAAAAAAGTTTCTCCAGAGTTGCATCCAATACCAGTTCCAACAAAAATATGGCATCAAGTTGGTGTTGACTAAAAAAATATGGCATCAAGTTGGATTGAAGTAAAGCCTATTTATAATAAAAGTGCTGAAGTGGTATCCAGATTTTTTTATGAACTTAAATGTCAACATGGTTGTGCCTCAATTCAAATTAATGATCAAGGTTGAGAATTTTGTAATAAAGTTTCTGAAAATTTGCTAAATCTTACTGGAACCTGTCAACGTAGTACTTTGGCTTACCTTCCTCAAGCAAATGGTCTGGTTGAAAGAGCTAATAGGACTATACAGGTTTCTATGCTTAAAGTGCTGAACAGAGAGCAAGAAAAATAGCCTCATTCATTAGATGGCATACTGTTTGCATTTCGAACAACTCGCCACAAGTCAACCGGTGTTACTCCCTTTCAAGTTATGTATGCAAGGGAGCCAGTTTTACCCTTACATTGCATAAATAATGATCAAAGCCAAATTCATGATGTACCTGTTGATTTAAACATAGAAGAATGTATTTATCTTAATAAACAAATGGAAAAAACTTATTAATTTTTTTTTTTTTATACATTTAGTTTTTTTTTTAGGTATTTTGGAACAGGCTGGTTTGCTTGAAAACTTAAAAGGAATTAAAAACATTCAAAGTATAATTCATGATTAAGTAGAAAAAAATATAAAAAAATCTCAATTGCGACAAAAGAAGGACTATGAGAAACGTCACAAAAACCAAATCCAATTCAATATAAGCAATGAAGTTTTTGTTTATAATCTTAGAAGAGCTGATATAAAAGGTGATAAAGGCAAATCTGTTTGGGATGGACCGTACGAAGTTATAGAAACATTTATTGATAAAGGACTTTATCAGCTAAAACCAAAAAAATGGTAAAACACTTCATACCAAGCATCATGGTTCAAACATGAAACTTTCAAAGAAAAGATCTGAAGTTGAAATACTTCAAAAATCACGTGATGAGGTGTCTGATATTAAATCTGAATCTTTAGAACTTGTCGAAGTTGTTATTAGCAAAACAAACTCTTTTATACCTACTGATAGTAAATGGAGAACAAAGAAATGCTCCCTGTTGAAGATTTCTTTAACTAATAAAACGCATTTTAAAAAAGGTTTTGCTGTACGAAAAAAAGTTACAGTTGAGAAAACCGATTAGTGTTGATAAAATTGAAGGTGATGGAAGTTGCTTATTTTGAGGTTTAAGTTAGGAAGTTTGTCTAAGTCAAGAGTTTAATAAAATACTGCATCAACTAGCAATTGACACTCTTTTAAAAACGAAATATAGAAATGCTTTTAATGTTTATATATCAAAACCAGTTTTAAAATACATTAGTGATTCAAAAATGGAGACTGAACAAATGTGGGCACTGATGTCGAAATGTATGCATTAGCAACTGCCTTGGATACACCAATTGCTGTTTACTATAAGCCTCCTAAAGCTTCTGTATTTTCGCGGTTTTTTTTACAAACCTCTTTTTCAAAATACAAATTGGTTTAAACTGATGGAAATAAAAGAAAATGACTAAAAAGTTTATCTTCAAAATACTGGTGTACATTATCATAGAGTTTTAGCTGTCAGTTAATTTTTTTTCACATTACGTTGTATTTTTATTGACTTTTTAAAAAGTTTTATATATTTATATTTCTTTTTGACTTTATTTTAAGATTTTTTTGACTATTCTTGTAAATCCAAAATTTTAAAACTAATCATGGACTTGTTTTATAACTCTCCCTTATTAAGTTTTGATTTAAATTTTAGCAGACAAGAAATTGAATTAATTGATACTATGCTAATTTAAAATACTATTTTAAATTTATTCTTTTCTGTAAAAACTTTTAATGAAAACTTCTTAATTTTTAAGTAGTTTAGGTTTGCTTTTAAAACAACAAAATTAATTTGATTGAGGAATACTATTGAATACTTTTTTAATCGTACGCGTTTTTTTTTTTTAAATGCTAACAGATTTTAAAATACCAATGAATTAATTATAAAAAATTAAAATTATAAAATTTTAGAAGACAGCCAACCTCAACTGAGATTTGTAATTTTCTAAAATCAATGCTTTTTTTACCCTTGACAGGTACAGTTGTCGAGGAACTAAAAAAAGGTCACTAGCGTGTCACAACGGAATTTTTGCTAAATTAAAAAATTAAAATGTAGATGAACTTTGAGCGTTAATTAAAAATATTTTTATAAGGAATTTTACCCCTATTTGGGGCCTCATAATAGTATTTTTATGAAAACAATATTACTCTAATCAATTATAAAGCATAGAAAACAATCAAAGAACTGAAGGGCCAACAAAACTTACTACACCAGGGTCCACAAAGGGCTAAAAGCAGCCTTGACAAAAATATATTTTATTTGTAAAAATTTTACCAGCATTGCAGTTCTAAACAGCAATAAGGCTTATCGAATTGATTTAACTACTCAGGTCAGGTCACCCTGCTTTCTGAAATACATTTAATCCAATACAACTTGCTTTATATAGAGCAAGTACGACCTTAGTTGTAGTGAAATCAACTAACTAAGGAGAAGAAAAATCTGAAATAAATCCCCTAATCTATATGCTAATAAGGGTAATAGAACCTCGTAAACCTTGAAAGATAACCTTACGAGTGTTAGTAAAAATAAGAATACTCAGTCATAAACTTCAAAACAGGTCAAATTTAAGAAGGAGATCATATTGTAAAAACTCTTCTGTAATGTTTTTTAATTAGAAAAAATAAGTTTAAAAATTTAACCTAAATCGTATTATAAAATTAACTTAATCCAATTATTTTAAAAGTTTTTAAAAATAAATAAGTTTAAACCGAAAAAAGTAAATACTCTCTTTAAAAGCGTTTTTTTTTGCCATTAGTACATGTTACCTGAGTTAAGTGTTTGGTACCTCGCCGGTAGGAATTACTGTACAGTGCTTTTCGCCTTGGCAGATAGCACTGTACAGTGTTTGTTACCTTCCGGTACAACTTACTCTACAGTGAACCTACCGTTAAGTCAATCCTGCCTACTATACTGGAACAAGAAGAAGATAGACTTGTCTTTATCACTGAGCCTCATTACGTTGGTATTTTTCAAACGTTTTTTGAAAATTTATATAACTAATAAGTGATAAATAAAACAGTATAAGTACATACAAAACTTCGACAATAAAATAAATTTTTGCTAACTATCTTCCGGCAGAATAATTTAAAAAAAATATGACAAAAGTAAGACAAGCGTGAAAGTTATCAATCACAAAAAATTGCGTTAAGATTTAATAAAAAATAATGCAATATAAGTAATGCAATATAAATAAGTATTTAGGGCTGATTAATAGGTATCAACAAAAAGCAAAAAAGGAAAACAATTAATAAAAAAAGCTAAAAAAAATGTAATTATTTTTAAATGATTTATTTAATTCAAAACCTTTTAAATTATTTTTAAAAAAGATATTTCAAATCTAGTGCATCAAAGTCCATGTTTAGTAAATGCCGTTTTTAAATAGCGGGGTTTCCGAAGGATCTTTTTTAGCTCCGTTATTGTTTCTAGTGTATATAAATGACTTATTTTAGCATAAAAAAGTTATATTATTTTGTTTTGCTGACGATTCCAGTCTCTTTTATTCACACAAAAATCTAAAAATACTTTTAATAATTTTTAATGAAGAATTATCTAAAGTAAATGAATGGTTTAAAAGTAATCGTCTTCCGCTAATTGTAGATAAAACTAAACTCAGCCTATCCAAAAACCAAATAAAGTTGATAATATACAAGTTTTTATAAAATATCAGTAAGGAAGGAGGCGTGAACTTCCTTTTAAATGCTTTTTCGCGGTGCTCTGTGATAAGACCGTAAAGACTCATTGTGGCACCTAAAATAAAAAGGAAAATTCTAAAAGAATCTTACTTGTGGTACCATCTGAATTTAAAAAAAATTAAATACTTATTTTATAATAAGTATTTAATTAAATTGCACCTTCTAACATCGTGTGCAATCCTGTCCGCTTTATGTATGTTATCTTTCTAACACGACTTCTTCTGTCTTTTACTCTAACATTCTTCGTTCTTCCTAAACTCACTTTACTCTTGGTCCGTAGAGCGGGTTATGACGCTCCTCGGGAGCCGAACCTGTCTTTGCGGGCCTTGGTAATGTGGCCTCTATATGGCAAATAGCCGGAGGAGGATAAACCACAATACCTTACTTGTGGTACCATCTTACTACAATTAGATTTTAATACAATACACATTTTTCAAAAAGATTTTGAAATAGAGAAAAAGGTTTTCATTAGCACTAAATATATATTGTTAAACATGTATCAAACATATTTGTATGAGTATACAAAACTTTTTTATTTTTTTAAATTTTTAAATCAGTATATAAAAGTCATTAAATCATTTAACAAAAGTTATGTATTTTTAAAATTTTGTGTTTATTTTTTTTTTGTTTATAAACACGGGCAATTGTAAACGGGTCTCGGTGATAAGACAGTTAATGTCTTCTTTATGCTCCGGCAAATACTTATATTTGCATTATGTTTTTATTGTAAATATATGAAACGGCAAAAAAAAAAGAAAAAACATTGAAAAAAAAACAAAAACCCAGCTTTAAAATATTCCGGAGCACAGTTTAAAACAGTCTTTTTTTTATTAAAAGTATAAAGAAAATTATTCTAAACCAAGTGTCCCCAATATTTAATATGGTACAAACTTAATTTAAGATGGTTTATGGGAATAACAAAGTTGTTCACTGAAAATTTGGTAGGATATTTATGAGAGATTTCATTAAAGTAAGATTAAAACATTACTGGAGATAACCCACATTTTGCTTTAAACATAAACAATATTACTTGATAAACATTAATCTTATAAATATTTAGAACTCCAAGCCGACGTAAGAGAGATGCAATATGGATTCTTGTTTGCCCCAAATATTATCCTGCAAGCATACTTTTGTTTGCTATAAATTTTTTTGCGTTTAGTGTGATTAGTGCAACCCCAGGCAACATTACAGTAAAAAAAGATAGCTGCGTATGAACAAAAATATATATATTTTTTAAAGATTCATTATAAAGAAACGGTTTTGTTCGATATTACATGAAAATAATTTTTAAGATTTTACTTTCAATATATTTAGCATAGAATTTCCATGACAGTTTTTATCTAAAAGCACTCCTAGAAAGTTTAACATAAATTCCCTTTTAATTATTATGCTCTTGATTAAAAGATTGGGCAATTTAGGAGGAATATTATTAGCTTTACTAGGTTTATGGGATAAAATTTGTTTCCTCTACATTAGGATAATTAAAGTTGGTTAATATAGTAACTTATAAACCCCTCGTTGATCTTATTTAATTCTTCGTTAAAAAATTTTAAAAGAACAATAATATCTTTGTGAGAATAAAATAAATTACTATCATCTGCAAATAAGATTAATATTTTTGATGCTAAATTTAAGTCATTTATACAAAGTAAAAATAATAATGGTCGTTTAATAGAACCATGGAGCACTCCACAAATTATTAAGTTGTTTTTTGAATCTTTTGATTCTTAAAGTTATTTCTAAATCTTTTGATTCTTAACGTTATTTCTAAATACGATCCTCAAAGAGCCAATCCTATTGGATTGGCTCTTTGAGGATCGTATTTAGAAATAACGTTACAGGTCATGTGGATTGTACAATATGCATCAAATTACTTTGTTTAGCTTTGTGCAAAAATGTTTAGTACCTTTTCTTATTTGTTGAAAACAACTTCTGCAAAGAACAAGATTTTTATTGGTTGTGGAAAGATTCAAATTAGTGATCTGCATTAGTTTCACATGATACCATTGGTGGAAAAACTGATATTTCAGTACCATTTTTACGCCCATTAGCACAAATAAAAACTCACATTTCACCTAAAACAACTCTAGTATTAAGATCTAAAAGTAATAAGAAGTTATTTTTTTAGTGTCAACACAATATTGTTTATAAGCAAAACAATAATAATGCAAAATATAATTGGTTTTTATTGGCTTATTTTTTTTATAAAACCTACTTAAGGTCGAGTGTTGAATAAAAATCTTTTTGAATCTGTTTTTTTTAAACTCACCAGATATTTTCTGCAATAAAAACATAACATATTAGGTAGATCAAGATTTTTAACAGAGTAGTTTTCCCAAAAAGATCACTTTAGAAGATTTTCATAATTGTTTCCTTGATTTGGACCTGGTTTATTGCATTTGGTTTGAGTGCATCTTCACTTTAAATCATTACTTTTTTTCACACAGCCTATGCAGCATTTTAAAAACTTGTTATGATCTTCAGCAAAGTATTTTTGTTTTCTATTCTTGAAAAATAGTTTCTATATTTTTTAATCGGCTCTTAAATTTAAGTTAATATAAGTTTTTTACTTAAATAATTAAATGATCTCTTAAATGTGTTTATAAATATTATTAGTCTTTTAAAACAACAACAACTATAAGCCAATCAGAAACGAATATATATTGTTATAGCCATTCGCGCTGCTGCAATTACAGGAAGTAAACAACTATAATGGCTAACGGAAAAATATTATTTTAATACGAAAACATCGTTATTTATAAAACTTCTTACTAAGTTTTCTCAAAAAGCTACCATCGAATGATTTAAATTTTGATTGTTTCATAATTTTAAGCAATTTAACACAATAATTAACTTTTGGTTGTTTTTTAATTTTTTCAAATAAATGCTTATAGTTTTCGTAATTAATTTCATTTTATAAGTTTTATGATTTAAATATTTTTATTCAATTTTGATTTTTTCTTGATGATTTTAGTAGCTCTTAGGTCATCCATGGGGATAGAAATAACTTAGAATTTATTACTTTTACTTTTAAAGAAAATGCTTTATTATACATTTTACAAAATTGTTTTAAAAATAAATATAAGCATTTATTACATCGTAATTTTTTTAAATTTTATTTCTTTATTTTAGGTGCCCCAAGAAGTCCCTACGGTCTAATCACAGAGTACCGCGGAAGAGCATTTGAACGGAATTTTTTAATTGGCATATGGAACTTTCATTGGTTTGTCTCATAAATACTATTGATTTAAGGGTAGTATTATCAAGAGTTACGTTATCAGTAATAAGAAATATAGGGAAGTGATCAGTTCAGATCAGAAGTCAGTCTTGATTATATCCATTTTCTAACGGCTGTTATGAAAATTGTTAGTTATTACGTTACCTAGCAACGTTGATGATATTTTAGTTACAATCGTTGCTTTGTTTATAATTGGGATAAGGTTGATACTTTAATTTGCGTAACTTAAACTTATGACCTCTTGTATAAATATAGTTGTTAACTAATAAGAAATTCGGTACATGAAAACAAACTAAGTTGTTCAGAATTTTGTAACATGAAATTCAGTCTTGCTTTAGACGACGAATTTCGTGAAGTTCCAAATCAATTATTGAAAGTCTGTTAAAATATGAAAATTTACTTAAGTTTGGTAGTTACTTAGTAAAACGTCTTTGGACTTTTTCGACTTCTTTTATTAATTCAGTGCAACATGGTAACCAGAGCGGAGAGCAATATTCTAAAATAGGTCTTATGTAAGTAATAAAGGCTTTTACAAGAAAACATGGATTAAAACACTAAAGTGTTTTGAAAGTCGTGATCCACGTTTTTATATAAAACATGATAAGAGAACAATCCATAAAGTACGTATGCAGTAAAACCACTGATTTTGGACCATCCTCTCTTGTTTTAAACACCAGTATGCTTTCAACGAGCCCCTTCTCCTCTGTGCACGTACCCATTATTTATTACTAAAACAAAACTTCTCTTACAATGCATAAATTTTTGAAAACAACAAAAACAAAAAAAATTTAGTTAATATGATATTTCTCTGCTACATACCATAATTGTAATAATTAACATAATCATAATTTTTAATATTAAGTTTAAGGGGCAACTACCCTCAAATTTCAAAACAACACATATAAAGTAACTTTTTCTTTAGTCATATAGTAAATATTATACTGACATTAAAAATACCAAAAAATACATAAAATGGTAGCTCGTTGCTATGGCAACTCAAAAAAATAGCTAAAAAACCCACAAAAACTGTGTTTACGCTGTAAAAAAAATAAGAATTATGAGTAAAGGAGTGTCAATGAAATTTTGTAGAACTGTTCTAAATATGTAAATTTGTGATATGAGCGAAGCAGATTTTTGAATAAAATTTTTTTTTGATAAAAAGCTACAGTCAAATTAGATTATTAAAAAAAAGGTCAAAATACAAAGAAAAAAACTAAAAAACTCAAAAGCTTAAGTCATATGAGAAATTCTACTCCGCTCATATCATAAACATTGGTAAAATGAACGATCCCTGAAAATTTCATCATGATAGCATGTATACTTTTCAAGATTTTTTTCCCGGCGTGTTTAAAAATTAAATTCTCAGAAAACACAAAACAAAAAATAAAATCATAAATTATTGTTCATTTCATAAAAATATCTTTAAAAAAATAACTTTTTAAAAGAATATTTCAAAAACTACCAGATTCATAATATTCCTTGGACTTTTGATTGACTTTTGATGATCATCCTTTGATAATTGTTGACGTCGTAATCTTTCGTTTCATCTTAAAACTTTCACTCGATTTTAATAATGATAGTTTTATTCGTTTTTTGTTTATGAGTCTGCAACCAGCTAAAGTAAAATGCCCTGGTTTCATATTTAGTTTTTCATAAATTAAAATGACAGACTTCATACCGATGTTATAATTTGCAACAGCATCGTACACTCCAAACTCTAAACTGGCTAAACCAACATAATTACTTTTTGGTAATCTATCCCATATTAAATTATTAAAACTCTCGTTGCAATTCTGGGTTTTGCCATGAAGACACTTTACTATTTCAGAATCTTTACTTAAATCAGCATATATTGGCTTGATTTTGTGAATAATATCCACAGGAATTCCTGGTCCAGGTTTGTATATGGAAGTAGACTTAGCTTTATCAATGTTAAACTTACACCAACTATCACATCCAGTCGGGCAGTAAATATGATAGTTATTTTCCTTAGAAGAATCTACATGGAAAAGGCTAGCTAATACTGCTTGTTTCATTTTATTCAGATCATTTGTATTGCTCCGGATAGCTACACCAAAAAATTTTTGCAAGCGATCAATAACTGCATTGGTTAGTCGACCACGACCACCTAGACCCTTAACATTTTTTTTTAACTTGCGTAAGTGAGTACCGACTCGTTTTTGGTAATGTCCTACACACTCCAACTTTTTTACCTCCATATTTGGATATATATCTTTGATAGAAAGATAGGATTTACTATCCCCATCATCAAGAAATTGAGTATATCTTAACTTGTGTTTTTCGATGGAGCGTTTAAAAACTCTCATTGCGCCAACTGATTCCATACCACAAGCTGTACCTTGATAATTGTACAGGCAAATATGTTTGTTTTTCCAATTAGCATATGCATCAGGATTTGATTTTTTTAATTGTTCTTTCATACAGCAAGCTTTACATGATTTATTCATAGGTTCAACATCGATTATTTTTCCACTATCTATTAAAATTGCGGTAAAAACCCCATTCATTGACTGATATCCTCTTTTCTGCCATGATCCATCGCACGATACACCAACATCAACAATGTCCTCACTAGTTGCATTTTCTTTCATTTCAGTTGCAGCATCTGACATTGTTTCGTTTGCAACACCCTTCACAATGTTTTTTATTTTAGTTGTAATTTATGAATAGTTTTTGGGTGTCATGGGTTTTAGCATATTCATGAGCTGAGTAAACTTTTCAATGCCAGTATGACCATGGCCTAAGACTCTCATTGCATATATTGTCCTGTTGTTAATATTAAACCCTTTATCACAAGCAACTGATGTATAAAATTCATGTTTATAGTCACAAGATAGTGTCTTACACTTTAAATATAGCAACGTTGCTAGACCTTTCTTTTTTTTCTGATGATCACCTAAGTACAGTGCACACTTTTCACATTGAGGACACATTAACAATGAAAGAACTTTAGATAAAATTTCAGTGTCTATAATTCTGTAACCAGTAATTCTTTTAATGATTTTGCTTGGTACATTTGTAACAACTTTTACTTTTTTAGCTGATGCGCCTAAAATATTTCTTTCAATAAAGTCACATTCACTTACATTACATGCATTTTATTTTTCTACACCATAAATCCTCTTCTTTTTTTGTAGTAATTTGTTCTCTGCTTTACTCTATCATTAATATTTTTGTTCAAAATAACACCCAAATCAGTAGGTTTTGTCATATTTTTTAATTTCTGCTGTTATTTAAATTAGCTTTGATAACTTGATAAAATCGTATTAAAGTAGCAATTGTAAATGGCATATAATAAGGAACAGAATATTAATTAGCAAAGAAGATATAAATCAAAGCATATATTTGAAACAGTACTCCAGGATAAGTTCACAAACAAAATATTCGCCCCCATAGCAACGCGTTGCTATGCAAATATTTTTTACTTGAGTTCAAAAAAACATAAATTAAACAAAAATTTATAAAAAAATGTTTGATTTTTTTTGCAGATTCAAAATCTGCATAAAATTTTGGTCTAAAATTATTAAAAAAAAAAAAATCAAATTTTTAAAAAAATGTGAGGGTAGTTGCCCCTTAAACCACTTAACTGTGACATATTTTTATAATGAAACATAGTAAACGTATTTCTTTATTTACGTAGTTCATCAGAAAACAAATTAAGTTTTAGGTAGAGATAGTCAAATCACCTACTATCCCTGTCTTTAACCCCTCATCCCCTACCTTGTACAGTTAAAAATAGTCAAATTTTAACTAATGGTAATCTCAAAACCTTGACATATTCAAAAAACATCCCTGTACGCATTCTTACTTTTTTGGGTAATATCTCTTCCCATACCTGCGTATGTACTTTATCAACTCTTAATAAAATATTTTTTCTCCTCTACAAAACTTTTAAAGACTGCTCGTTGTTCTTTTAAGTTCCATAACTGAAAAGATTTTTTTAATATTGTTAAAATATCCGGTTGCAGTTCTTTCATAGGTTGTGTAAATTTAATTATTTTTTTTTTCTATAATGCACTGGAGGAAGTTTAAGCTAAGAGTTACATGTAGCAATAACTTCATTTGTAAAAGATTTTTTATCATGTGTTGCCAGTAGTTTTTTTAATATCACTGAATAGTATGTTTAATTTTTAACAGCCTGATAAATAGATTTGCTTTGTTTTAAAAGAAAATAGTTGAAATATCCTCCATTTAAAAAAAATGAATGCTGGTAGTTTTTATTATATTTTGAGACACAAAAAAGAAAAAGATTTTAAAACTGCTCTTCCAAAGTGTCTATGTTGCTAAGAAAGCTGGTATTATATTTGTATAGTTCAAGACCATATATAAACTTTAGAGCTGTTAATGAGTTTTTTTTTTTTAAAGTGTTGCAATCTTGTTCTATTTAGTACCATTTTTCTATTGGATACCTAGATGTTTTACTTTATAAAATTAAACATATATATATATATACATATATATATATATTTATATATATGTTTAATTTTTATATATTAATATATATGATTATTTTATATTTTTATATATTAATATATATGATTAGTTTTTTAAAAATAAGTTTGAAAATATTTGGGGACAATCCAATTCTTTTTTTAAACATAAACAATAAAACATGGTGTAAATTGAGTGTAAACACATTTAAAGCACCAAGTGTACGTAAAAGTGGTTCGCAAGGAGTATTTCTGTAGGCTTCAAACACTATTCTGCACGCATGTTTTTGTTTGCTGTAGATTTTCTTAAATTTTGTATAACCAGTACTAGCCCAAGCAATATTACAGTAAGACAAATAACTGTGAATAAAGGTAAAATACAATTTTTTCAGGGGTGTTACATTTAGAAAAGGTTTACCCTTAAACATCATTGCAATATTTTTTGAGAGTGTTATATCAATACTATTTATATGTGAATACCACAGCAAATTTTCATCCAGTTTTACTCCTAAAAAGTTTATGTATGTTTCCCTTATAAGTATTGTTAATTAACTAATATAAACTTTTTTTACTTTTGATACTGTTTAATGCAGCTCTCAGCACGCTAAATTTTATACTAATTTCGTCCATAAGTTTATCGTAAGTTTTAAAATATGAATCAAAAGGAGTGGAGTTAGATGGAATTTTAGCAGCCATTTTGCACCAATATTAACAAATTAGTTGTTTAGTTTTTCAGCAACAATAGATTTATCATATAGTAATTTTCCATTAATTAAAAGATTTTTTGGCAGAGTGTTTTTTTTATAAATATTTTGTCAAATTAAATCAGTTACATTCCATATTTTTTTAGTGTTTCCGTTGGTTTTTTTTAATAACTGAGCATAGTAAAGCTTTTTTGAGTATCTTTTTGTTTTTCCAATATATTTTTGTAATTTTTTAAAGTTATTTCATTTATATAAGATTTCTTTTAAAATACTTTGTAAATAATTTTTCTTTTTTAAAGATTTTAGTAAGCTTATCGACATCCAGGAACTATGAAATGATTTAGTATTTATGATTATTTCTTTTTCTGGAAACGCTATTTTTATCATATTGCTAGCAAAATTGACCAAGAAACAAGTTAGAAGCATTGTTACCATCACTTGATTGCAAATTAAATGCCAATCAAAATTATTTTTTAAACAGTTTTTAAAACGCTTTAAGGAGTTCTCATTGATCTGTTGCTAAAATATTGTGGATTTTGTGGCAATATTGTTTATTAATATGTTATTGGTAGCTAAGAATGTAGGAAAATTATCCGATAAATCAGTCTGAACTACACCTGTGTAAAGAGGGCTATTAAAAAAACTGTTAGATGTTATCAAGTTGGGTAGAAGACCTTTTTGTAACTTTTGTTGATTTGTTTATTGTTGAAATAAAGTTATTTTCTAAGAGTATTTATAAAATTGTTAGCATCATTATTAGAAGCATAGTTGATTAGGTTGATGTTAAAATCTCCTATCAAATAAATATGTTTTCTGGAATTTTTAATTTTGTTTAGATATGTTTTAAGATGAGTTTTAAACTTTTTTATATTAGCAGATGGTGGTCTACAAATAATATTTATAATTTTTTTTTTCAGAATAATTTACAATACATAACGGTTTACAATCTGTTTCATTAACACAGAGGTCATTATGTAAAATAAAATTAAAAGAATTGCGGATAAAAGTACTAACACCCCCACCTGGATTAAATTCACGTGGTTGGTGAACTGATGTGTAAATAACTAGTTTAAGTTCATAATTTGTTTCACCACTTTTTACACCAAGTTTCAGTGAGACAATTTTAAAATCGTGTTTTCGTGAGACAATTTTAAAATCGTGTTTTCGCGAGACAATTTTAAAATCGTGTTTTCGTGAGACAATTTTAAAATCGTGTTTAAGTTCATTTAATAATAATTTTAAATTTTTAAAGTTTCTATTTAAACTTCGAATATTGATATTCAAAATTGAAAAAGTGTTTTAATTTTGTCTAAGATGTTGCGAACATTCAGCAACTGAGTACAGTTATATTTACTTTCTAACATTTTGTGATTAAAATAATTTGAGTCGGTGTCATTTTCACCGAAGGTGAAAATGACACCGACTCAAATTATTTTAATCACACATGTCTTTTTCATCCGAAAATTTAATTATGAAATTTTCCTCCATTTTTAAAACAAGTTAATTTAAATAAGTAACAGTAAAAATAAGACTCCGTTAACTAATGACAAATATTATGAAGATGAATTTTTGCTTTTCTTTGAAACCCAATCGCGAAATATCAGTATATCAAAATATACAATATCGGACAAAACATGTGCAACCAAATAATGCTAATTTAGTTTCTTTATATAGAGACAATGTTCTTCAAGTTTTATTCATCACAAAGTTCATTATTTGTGCACGAAAATTAATAAATTAATTAAAAGTAATAACAAAAGTTGATTTCCTTCTGGAAAAAACAAGTGCAACTCCACAAAATATTGACCAAGCTGTATTTCGCTATCAAACATTCGTGACGAATCCTTTGTTGTCGATCACAGACTTGCATCTTCGAGGCATTGATTCGATCAGGTGATCAATGAAACTTTGTGAAATCGCTGCCCAGGCCTTTTGGATTTATTCAAACAGTTAATCCTTATTACGAACACCTTCACGATTAATTCTGCAGTTGACGATCTCCCACAGATTCTCGATAAAGCTGAGATCCGGAGATTGAGGCGGTCAATCCATCACCGATAGGTGGTTGTCTTGAAACCACTGCTTGATTACTTTTGAAGTATGTTTCGGATCGTTGTCTTGCTGAAAAACCCATTTTATTGGCATATTTTATTCAGCATGAGGTTACATAACATCTTTCAGGATATTTTTATACATGAAAGGGTGCATTATTCCATCGATTCGATGTATTGAACCTAGATCGTTAGCAGAAAAACACCCCCAGACCATTACATTGCCTCCACCATGCTTCACGGTCTTATGGCAGTAACGTAAATTGAGGCGTTTTCCGGCCAGTCGACGTACACGGCTCAATGCCACCGCTCCCAATGATGTTGAACTTCGATTCAACACTGAACAGAACAGTTCGCCATTTCTGCACATTCCAATCAATATGAGATGTAGCAAACAGGAGTCTTTTCTTCTGGCTCTTTATTGAAATCAGCAGTTTTTTTGCAGGGCGTCGAGAAAACAATCCGGTTTCAACAGCACGTCGTCTGATTGTTCGGTCCGATACAGCTCTAATTGCTTTTGTATCTCGACTAATGATATCCAGGGATCCTTCTTGACGGATCTGACGATCATAGAATTCTCTCTAGAAGTGGTGGAATGCGGCCTTCCACCTTTGTTATCTGCTGCCAACTTCCCCGTAGAACGATATTTGGAACATAGTCTTGATACAGTCCATTTTTTCACGCGATATTTATCACAAAAACTTTTTTGTGACATTTCACTTACATAATCGCTAATAATTTTCTTTCTTAGTTCCAATTCAATTCTGTCGGGAGCCATTTTTGCACTTGAAGTCTTAATAATAATAAAAATAAATAATCATGCTTCTCAAGGCTTACCGTGTTACATTTACCATTATGATACAATAATGCTCTGTAGAACACAACGTCTTGGTTGGATGTGGACTGTATTGATGTAATGAAACACTCGTTGTATTTCATTTCTTGCATTGATGTTCTTCGATAAAACACTTTGATAAAACTCACTTCGATAAACTGTCTTGATAATACTGACTGATTGACTTCCATATACTGACTGAGTTACATGTCGGTTTACATAGTAAAATGAACCTGTGTGAACCTGTTCTAGAAGATTCTAGATGCTTCTTTTCGATGCTTCTGGATGCTTCTGAATGTTTCTGGATACTTCTGGATGCTTCTTCTGGAAACTTCTGGAAGCTTCTGCATGCTTCTGGAAACTTCTGGATACTTGCTTTAATTATTAAAAAACTTACGTGACGTTGACACGGACCAGACTTTAGAAAATGAACCAAACCAAAAAAGTTGCACTTGTTTTGTCAACTGCAAAATGGCACTTGTCAACGAAATTCTGCCTGTGTGCTGTCACCTGTCAGCTGATTGCTCATGTCATGATTGCTATGACTCCAGACTCCTGAACTGTTTGCTGTGGTAGTAAAGTTCGTTTCGTTTTTAAGACATGTAAAATTAGGAACACTTTTTAGTATTGTTCGATGTTGGTTGCAAATGTTTTTTCCAATACTGTATGTATGCAAACTTACCAGCTGCTAGTTCAATTTTCGTTTTCTCCCTCATACCTTTCCTGATTTGCGTTGTTTTAGAACGAAATCCTCATTGATCTAAATGTTTTTCTCTTCCAGATTGCTTGAATTTCTTAAAATTGCGACTTCATCTTTAAAATCTAAAAGTTTTTAACTTTTTCATCGAATAAGTTCTTCATGAAAATTTAAGCTATGCTTCAATTCTTTTATGTCTTTTTCCAATTACCATTAAATATTTTTATGGCTTAGCAAAGTTACATCATCATTATATGCAATGATACCAGTATAGATGCTATTTGTTTTTTTATTTGTTATTAAGGTTCCCCAAGAAAATCCCAACGGTCTTGTCACAGAACACTGCTGAAGTGGCATTTAACCAGGAAGATCACGCCTCCTTTCTTACCTTACCGCGAAATATGTCCAAAGCTCGTTTCGAACCTGGATTTCCTGCTTATAAAGCAAGCGCTCTAACCATTGCGCCACGGCCACATATTGTTGATTCATATTGTTGATCCTACTTTGTAATCTGAGGCTATTCCATTTAAGATGCTTTCAGTATAAATGTTACCCTGATGAATCAATCGAAAAGAACCTTGTCACAATCCTTGTGAGAGACTAAATTGATTTGAAGTAAATCCTTGATATAATATGTTTATGAAATTGTGTGTACTAAAGAAAATGAAAGTTTTTTTGGAAATAGACCTTCTCAAATAGCAAATTCCAGTTACAAGTATCAATAGCTTTATTCTAAATTACATATATATTTGCAGGTGAGGCAAGTCATTTGTCCGCAAATTTCTTTTTATTTGTTATGTCATCATTTTAATCATTTTATTCATATTGTGTTGTGCATATATTGACGCTCTTCTTTGAGGCGCGCATGATAATGTTGGGTGTTCAAATTCTTCTCATAGAGATATTTTTTTGTAAATTTTAATGCTTTATTTTTAGGAGGTCTATTGTGAGAGGGGTGGGGGTGGTGAAATAGAGTTAAATTTTTTTATTTGTTTTAAAGTTACATTCGCCATGATTTTTTACGACCCTTGCTGTTTGAAACATTTTTGTTTCATAATAGTATGAACAAATCTTAGATTCATACATCTTCACACATAATGTTAACTTCTATAATCATATTAATATGTTTATTCCTATTATCATCTTATTAATATGTTAATTTCTGTATTAACTTAACCATCAGAAAATCTAAACCAACGATTGCCTCAGAAAAACGTATATCATAAAAACATATAAAAGTATTTCTTTAAAAAAAAAAATTAAACTCGATCACCGCTCTCTGAGCGCGCGGATTCAATTTCTAAGTCTAAGTTAACAAGATGTTTAGTTATTGTGTTACATTGTTCAATCGATTTACTTCTGTCACTTGATATGTTTAATACAGCTTCATGCGCCACTTCAACTCTTTTTCGTAAGAATGACAACTCAGACTCCTTAGCGTCTATTAGAATATTTGTATCTTTGATTTCATTTTCACGTGCACGAAGTTCGTTCGTTAAATCTATAATAATAATGATAATATATATATATATATATATATATATATATATATAAATATATATATTATATATACATATATATAATTATATATTATACACACACACACACACACACACATATATATATATATATATATATATATATATATATATATATATATATATATATATATATATATATATATATATATATATATATATATATATATATATATATATATATTATATCTATATAATGGTCTGTAAGTTTAGTCACCCCTTCAAGACTAGTCTTGATATTTTTTGTAAAACTCTTCGGAAACACTTGCTCTTCATAGTGTCTTTATAGACACACCTCTTGCTCTTCATAGTGTCACTACACACACCCTTCTTAAAATTGCTTCTGGTTAAAGGTAAATCACATTTTCACTTAAAAAAAACAGATTGCTGAATTAAGAAAATAAGGGAAATAGAAATCTGAAATAGCAACAGCAATTAATTGCTGGTTGCAGTGAGAAAAGTGTTCAGCGATACTGAAGAAAACCTGTTAATAGCGATTTTCATGAAAAAAAACTTTGTGGTCGTCCAACTGTATTGCCACCTGCATTAAAAAAGATAACCGCTGAAAAGACTGAAAAATTGAAAAAAAAAAAAAAAGTGGGATTCATCAGCAAGTTGTGCCAAATAGATAAACTTTTTTGACGGCTACAACACACGCAACTTTTTTGACGGCTACAACACACGCAACAAAACAGTTTCTCGTTCAATCCTGCTCAGTTATTTCCAAGCAGTTCGCTTCAAGTTTGGAATTAAAACTATGGTACGTGAAGGAATGTCAATGTACGGATTGACTGAATTGGTTTTTGTGCCAGAAAAGTAGATAGTTAACACAGATTATTATTTGAACCATAATTTACCCAAATATATTGAGGCTACTTCAAGAAACCATCAAGGTAAAGACGCTGATAAGAGAAACATTTTCAATTCCGATATTATCTTGTTTCAACGAGATGGCACACATAGCCAAAGTTGTTCAACAATTTTGTGCAAAAAGTATTCCAACGACGCGCAGTGGTGCAAATCCACAAAAAATTGGCCATTATTCAAAATTTTTCAAAACATTTTAAAATAATTTTTTATTTTTTTAAATTGAATTATACTACTTATATTATCTAAAAGTATATAGGTTTGTTATTTATATTTATTAACAGGACCGCTGCACGGATTTAAAAGAAGCCATTTTTATAATAAATTTTTATTAAAAAAGTACAGAAGTTATAATTTCAATTATTGTTTTTTTTAAATAATTCAAAAAAAATTAATTTATTTTTGTCAGTATGGTTAAGATATCTTAACTTCTGCTTTAAAAAGATTTTACTTAAAGTGTAAAAAAACTTTCAAGAACTGCTTTAAAAAAATGCAAAAAAATGAAGCCTTTTGTAATTTTGAATTCGCTTTTCATTTAAAAGACATTCTTTTCAAGCTAATTTAACTCAACTTTTATCAAGTTCTGGTTATGGTTAAACCTCATAAAAAAATTCAGCTGCATATATTCATGCATTATGATAAGTTTTTAGCTACAAACACGCAACCTTTATTTTTGCTCTAATATTCTCAATGTTTATATTTTGTGTAAAATATATATAAATGCGAAAAAGTTAAAATTTTTTATAAATACCAATAACTAAGTCATGTTGCTAGGTTAGAAAAATTTACTTTTTTGTTTTAAATGATTTCATACGTTCTTACTTTGATTGTAAATTTTTTGAAAAAATACATTTTTTTCATGTATTTCTTTTATACTGCCCGAGGTCAAAAACCATTTTCTTTTTCCCTATACGACAAATGGTATATGACACTCTTTTCAATTCAGTTAAAATTATCAAGTTTTTTAGTTTTTATAACAATTTTAACGTTGAGTACTTTTGATGCATTTGGCGATTGCTTTATTTCCATAGAAACGAATTTTCTATTTTAATCAGTTATACAAAAAAAAAGTGTAATATGAATAAGAGGTGCAAAGACAAAAATAATATTTATAAATTGACATAAAAATATTATTTATCAAAATATTAATTTATCTAAAATTACTATGTTATTTTATTAATATTAATCATAATAGTAGTAAGGCAAATCAACATTACTTTTTTTTAAGTCTTGTAATAATTCACTAAAATAAGCTCTTTCTTCTTCGTCTGTCTCTTCTTCCTTATTAAGCTCTACTTTTTTATCACACTCTTCTACTTGCTTATTTATTTGGTTCGTTATTTCCTTGACTCCATGGACGTAATGCAAAACTGTCTTTTTCATTGCTTTAGCAGAAGCCGCTAATAAGAGTTTTTTAAAATGAGTAGGTGAGAACTTGCACCCTTGATCCGTAGGCACCTTTGATCCTATGTGGTTATCTCCTTACTTACATAACTTATTAAAGATGGCTGATAACCAGCAAGTTATAAATATTGTATCTTCAAAATTAATTGTGTTTTGGTTAGAGAATAGACCACTATCAAATTTATTTATAAAAAATTTTGACGACAAAAAGTAATTTTTTTACTTGTACGAGGTACCTCAAATCTTTAATATTTATTTGAGTTAAAAAATTAACCCGCATCATTTTTACAAAAATTCTTTTAGTATAATAATAAAAGAGTTTTTGTAAAAATGAAGCACCCATTATACTAATGCGTTTACATATTACACACACACACACACACACACACACACACACAGATATATATATATATATATATATATATATATATATATATATATATATATATATATATATATATATATATATTCAGAAAATAGTAAAGAATTAATTTCATACTTTAACAACTGGGGAAACGTTGAGCCTCAGTAAAAAATTTTTTTTTTTTCATTAATTTTTTCTTTTTTGAAAAAAAATAAATTTGTAGTAAAATTAAAAATAACTTTATTGGTTTTTATTATTAGTTTTGATGACTTAAAAATAATTCTTACACATTCATAAATAAATAAATAGTATATATTTGATCTCGGACCAAGTATACATACATAGGATCAAGTGTGCATATAGGTAGAATCAAGGAAGCATACTAGTATGCACCCCTGATCCCGATTGAGTGTTTTTAGTTTTTATAATTTAAAATCTACTTAAGATATTCTTGTTAAAAAATAATTATTAAATTATAGTAAGGTATAAAATTAGCTATCTAGTACTGTTTCTTAAG
>NC_061161.1:57437735-57445235 GCF_022113875.1 Hydra vulgaris
ATATATATATATATATATATATATATATATATATATATATATATATATATATATCCTTATAGTGTAGTCGATATATATATATATGCAAGTTATATATATATATATATATATATATATATATATATATATATATATATATATATATAACTTGCAAGGCTTTTGTTAAAACTAAGGCAATCACGGATTAAAACTGAAAATTCAATTCTGATAAAAAAAATCTTTAGGGTGTGTTTTGATGTCTGATGGATGGTTAGATGTTTGTAATGATAATCAGATACAGTTTCTTCTTTCTACACCATAATGGGTATTTATCAAGTCATTTTATCCCGATAGCAACCGTCATGGAGTATATTTGGATATTGTCAACTCTGTAATTAAGGAAATTCATGTTAAACCTATTGCCTTTATATCAGACCATGCATCAAATATGACAAAGGCATGGAAGCTGATACAAAATGATCATCCAGAAATTTTTTGTTATTGGTGTGGCGCACATGCGCTGATAGTCCTGGCTACAGCTATACTTAAGATTCCATCTATTCAGTTTAACCAGTTTAATCTTTCTAAAGAAGCAACTTTTAAAGCATGTGCTGTTAGAACATCAAACGAAATTGAAAAAGTCTAAATTGGTTTGCCTACAAAGTATGTCAAGAAGATGGTCAAATGCATTTACAATGATCAAAAGAAATAATGACCTACAACATGTTTTGCATATTTCAATTTTAAATGTTTCAAATGTTTTAAATACTTTGAATGCTTTTATGTTATATACGCACATGATAAAGCAAAACTAAATTCTGTGAAGAACACTTTACAAGATACTGTTTCATTTTGGTCAATGAGAGTGTTTTGCGAAAAACTACTGGCATCACTTTCAAACGCAGTTAATTTGCAAAGGGAGATTGTGCATCTGTAATACCTTGTTTATGGAACTACATTCCCAACAACTTCAAAGAAGTGTTATTAAATAGTGACTGTGAAATTCCTTAAGATTAAATAATGTTGAAAGGCGTAGAAAATTCAGTGTGCATGATATTTAAAAAGGAACAAATCTGTTGTATCCTAGATTCATGGGAAATGTTGTATTTAAGCTGCTACTATTACCAGCCCCATCAGTCGCAGTTCACTACAGCAATAAAGAATACGCACTGCAAAAAACAAAGAAGCGCAACAGACTGCCTAATGCTCTAAACACTAGAGTCAGTGTAACAGTAATTATTTGTCAACCTAAACCTTTTAGATGTCGGCATCAGATCAGCAAAAAAATTTGATACAAAGGTCTTCACCGTAAAACATAGAAACGAGGTTGGCAATTTTTTGCTGAGCTCAAACACTTTACCACAACACAGGTCAGCAGTTAGGTGCTAATCCTAATTCTGAGAGTTGGTGTAACAGCAAAACACTCAGTGTACCAGTATAACAGCCAGTGAACCAGTATAACAGTCAGTATACCAGTGTAAGAATCAGTATAGCAAAAAAAAAAAAAAAAAAATAAAAAAAAAGAGTAGTCTTCTTCAAGTGTAGAGTTTTCAGGGAGTTGTGTGGGTTGTGTGTAGGGTTTCAGTGTAGGGTTTCAGGGAGTGAGTACAGTAAAAATAAAAAATTGAAAAAAAAAATATATATATATATATAGTACCAGAAACTCTTCTTTGCTCTTCCTGAAGCTGATTGGAAAACTCTTTTCTTTTTTCAGTATAAATTTTGAGCAATTCAATTAATCCTTTATCCTTTATATCATTTCGATTCAAAGTTACTAAAAAGCAAATTTTTAGAAAATAATTAGCTTTTAAAATTTTGAAAACTCAAATTCTTTTTTAAAGTTTTAACTTTCTTTTAGAAAACCATAAATGACATACATTTATTACAAAGTGAGGACATGATTTTTATGTCCTCGGGTAAGTGCGACCCTTGGAATTAGGAAAATTAAGGTCTGCAATAATTTGCCGACCTCAATCTTTTAGAGGTTGGCATTAGGTCGGCAAATACAAAGGTCTTACCATAAAACATCAAAATGAGGTCGGTAAAACCAAATTTTTTTTGGCGACCACAAACATGTTTAGGTTGACAGTTAGGTCAGCATTGCCAAATGCCGACCCTAATTCCGAGGGTTGGGTAAGTGATAATAAAACCCCTCAATACACCTGTATCAATCATTTAAGTATCCAAAACCAAATTACAAAAATCATGTATCTCTCAACAATGAAATTGCAACAATGCAATTTGACTGCACTATTGCAATTTGATTGCAACAATTCAATTAAATTACATTTTGGAGCAAGCAACAAAAAAATATTATTTCAGGCATTATATAAAAATATAAAACAAATAATGAATGGAGAATTAAAAACAGTTGTTCAAGTTGATAAATTGTTTTAAAGTAAACCTGAAATATGGACAGAGCCATTCCATATACCAGCATCCAAAATAATCACATCACAGCCTCACTTGAAGTCATAAATCATAGTATAAAATTATAATGATTACAAGTATGAAAAATTATATTTGATCATTTCCAATTAAATTAAACTTGAACTAATGAATACATGGTTGTGATGTGATTATTGTGCAGGATTAGGTAACTATAATAAATTTAAAGCTTTTAACAACAATAAGACTGAGATTAAAAAAACATGCATTTGAAGAAACAACTTGAAGTTTCTTTACCAACTCTTCTGCCGCTAGCCTGAAAAGAATGAGATTTAAACAGATTCCAAACATTGGGATTGTGTTGTTATTGCTCTAACTACATTTATGTCTAAAAACTAAAACAAACTGCATGAAAGCTGTTCATTCAAAATAAGGAAATATTTCCTCTGTGATTCAGGCTGCCAATGACATTATTGATAATAATTGACTTTCTAGTTTGTTTAATGAACCTAATACAAACATTACTCTAATAAAAATTACTAATTTTTTGTACACAAACTATCTATGTACACTCCACTGTGCCAAAGGCATATGCTAAATCTGTATATATATATATATATATATATATATATATATATATATATATATATATATATATATATATATATATATATATATATACATTTATGTATAGGCACAGCAGAGTGTACATAGATAGAATGATATAGGTATCGCATATGCTATCAGTCAATATACATAAAAATAAAAATAAAGAAATAAAGAAAAAATCATAAAAAAATATAATTAATGGGTGCTCACTATGTTTTTAAACTAATTTAAAAGGGTGTTACTCTATTATTTTGTCAATAAAATTTAATTCAGTAAAGAGTTTAAAAAATGGTAAATTCTAAGTAAAGACTGATAACTTTCTATTTTCAATAATATTATTACATCTTATAATAAAAATTATGTGTTGCTTTATAAAGTTTATAGAGGCATTTTTGTATTCTCAGACAAAGTTGATGGAGTGATTTAACTTCCCAGCCATTGTCATGTGTTTTCCCATTTTAGTATAGACCAAAATTCGTCAATTTTCCAAGCCTCTGGCAAATTTAGTAAGGTTACCTTGTTTATTGACATACTCAATAGAATTTAAAGTAGCCTAAAATGGATACTGCATAATGTGAACTTACAAGATTGGTCCATTAAAATTTTGATGCTTTAAGCCTATTTAAGGTATCATGATATTAGAGGAACTTTTTATTTATTTGCGATAAAGTTTTAGTAAACAAATCTTGCTCCTAAAATGTCATTCTAAAACATACAATCTTATATATGGAACATAAAAACAAGTTATCAATAAAAAAATTCCATTAAAATTAAAAGAGCCTCAAATACTGAATGCAACAGTCAGAAATATGCAAACAGCAATGGTCAGAAGGGAATGACATCATTTATAAATGGTTCTTCAAAATAATTAAAGTTTTGTTCTTCTAAAGTTTCCATGCTATATAAGGTTTTTCAAAAATACTGTTTTCAAAGCATGAAAGTTATTTTAAACAACAAAAGAATATATATATATATATATATATAAATATTTTTTAACACAAAATGTTGTTTTAATTACGGCGATAATAATTATCCACTTAGTTTTCTACATTTCCAAAAAGTATTCATAAATTTTTCTAAATTCTCCTAAACATTTGATCTTCGTTTAAAATCTATTACTACTATATTTTTAAGCGATAGTATCAATGCTAATATAAACTAGCTTTTTCATACATAATGTAAAGTTACTAAATTACTTACCACTATAAAACATAGCATCTATATATTTGCTTCAAATTAAGCATATATGGTAAAATCCCGGATTAATGGGCTGTTTCAAAAAAATCTTGCATGGGTCCTTTGGAACCAGCATGCCCCTGCAAATACTTACACTGCCACCGTCATCTTGCTACCTCGGTACAACAAAGCAACTTTACTTTTCAAATTTAAATTTTTAAATAAATATACACACATACATATACATATATAACTTATAATACATATTTAGATAATCTGTCTAACATCATACTGAAATCCCTACTGCCGAGGGCTTCATTTCATACATTGACTGACTAAATAGGTAGAACATATATATATATATATATATATATATATATATATATATATATATATATATATATATATATTTATATATATATATATATATATTTATACATATATATATATATATTTATATATATATATATATGCATATATGTACATATACACATATGTATACATATATATATGCATGCATGTATATATATATATATATATATATATATATATATATATATATATATATATATATATATATATATATATATATATATATATATATATTTGTAAAAAAAACTTTTTCAAAAAATATTTTTACAATCGAAAAATATTATAATTTTTCAATAGTTTAATTTTACTTTTTAAATAAACAACTATTTAAATAAAATTTGTTCATTTATTAAACAATCAGAAGTAATTTGTGAAAGCATTTTGCATAACTGTAATAAAATGTAGGGATGTACCGAAGCTAAGATTTTGCTGAAGCCGAAGCTTTGGCTGAAGTCACTCTGCCGAAGCCAAAGCTTCAGCCGGAGCCAAAGCTAAAATTTGCTATCTTGCAGATCTAGCTACCTAGGGATGATGTTATTTGCTGAAAAATATTTTTTAACATTTTACTACAATTATTATATGCACTGCATGTAGTAAATTATATGTACTGCATTTATAAGTATTTTAGCGCACAAGGTATTTTACTATATCAAATCATCAAGGTTTTTTTTTTAATTACGCAAAGTCATAGTATTTTAGGATGTAGCAATACCTTGTTTGAACAAATTTAATATTACATGAAAAAAAGATGATTAGCTAACTAGTAATTACTAATTACAAATTAGTAGTTAAACATTATATTAGTTTGTACTTTGCATTATAATAAAATTACCATTTAGTAATTACCATAAATTAGAGTAAATGAGGGAGGTTGTTTTTATTATACTTATTAGTTTATTATGTTTAAATTAATTATCCATTGTTATAAATCAGGCAAACTATAGTTTAAAAACGTAATCTGTTCTCCATGCTCAGACAACAGCCTGTTTCTTTTGGCTTAAAATATGTTTGCCGTTGTGCTGAATAGAGGTTCACTCTTTACGGATGAAAAAAGTGCGCACAAAATTTTCATTGGAAACCTTGCCAAATCCCACTTGTTAGTGTCTTTATTGGAGCAGGTGTAATTGTAAACACCCCACCACTTATAAAGGCATTCATTTTTTAGTAATGTTGATAGGCTAAAGTTTAAGTTGACTTCATCCATGTTGAATCAAAACTATGAATCAATTTAAAGTTTAAACTAATATTTTAAATCTCTAATCAAGTAAGAAAAAAAGAATACTCTTAGTCAACTTGTAAATAAACATTTATAGTTGATAAATAATTATGTTTTGCATGGAAAATTAAAAGTATTAAATGCAACCAGACCTGTAACTATAGCCTCCCTGTATATAGTTTGTGCCTGCTTGCAGCAATCTTTCCATAATATAAATAATATAATTTTGTCCACAGCAATTCTGGTGTGCAAATAAACCTGTAAATAAATTTCTATTAACAGGGCTGAATGCAACATAATTAATTTGAAAATTAACATCAATTTTTAATTATATTTGTAATAAATAAAAAAAATTACAATTTTATTTAGATATTTTTTATTCGTACCATTTTCCTTTTGAATTTTGAGTTTTTCTTCTAGGATTTTTACTATTATACTTTTTTTCCCCTCCATCAGTGTTTTCATATTTCTGTGAAGCATTTTGATTTATACCCATTTTCTCTAATAAGCTATATAAGCCCATGCTTTCTTTTTTGATTGGATCATTATGATCGGAGTCTTTAACAAAATTAACTTCTTTTGCTTGTTGTAAGTGATCATTTACAACAAGCAAGCAAATTTTATATCAAGGGTACTACCATTTTCATTTTGAGTATCGATACTCCAAATGAAAGCAGTAGTACTCTATATAAAATTTCCTTAAATATGCTATGATCTGTTTCTTAAAATTTTTTATCTAAAACAGGGTTTGAGAATCATTGCAATTTTCAGGCGAGCATTATTTTTGTATTTATGAAAATGAATTTTAAAATCAGTTTTAAGTTCATCAACAACAGTTTTGATTCCAGTTGATTTGTTCCTAGCTCAGTCAAGAAACGGTATGATCTCTAATGGGTCTGCTCTTACCTTTCATAACGCTTTCAAAGTGTTTTAGTATGCATACATTTATTGCACCATGCTACCATTGATTTTCTGCAGGTTATCTGCAGATATTAACAATTCATGTTTTTGAGTGGTGATAAAAAATAATTTTTTACAAGTCACAATGAAAATAGGTTATAATTAATATAACAACGGAATGAAATTAAACATAGAACTTACATAAAATATAAAAATTACCCATTAATTTTTATAAGTAGGTAAACAAAAAAAATAACAATATAGTTTGCGGTACGTCGCAATCTATATTATATATGCCGCAGCATACGTCAAGGAATCAAAGTAAAGGAGTAAATTACAAGTAGTAGAATTTTAGTAATTATATTGTAAGCAATAAAATTATTTTATGTTTAATATAACAGTAGCTTATTACCTTAAACTACCTAAAAAAACTCGCTGAAGCCAATGCTTCAGCAAAAACTGACCCTGGCTTCGGCACAAGCCGAAGCCGAAGCTTTGGTACATCCCTAATAAAATGTTTCAAAAGATAAGTTTCAAAGCAATTTCTTTCAACCGCAACTAAAATTGTAACAAAAATTAAATTTTGCCTCGAGTTTCATTTTAAAGCTTAAATAATTTCTTTTTCATGAGGAATTGTTTTCTTTTTTAGATTTTTTAATTTTTTTCATAGTTTTCAGACTTAAAAAAAACAAACTTTAAAATGCTGAACTACTGTTTAGCTTATCGTTTCTTTTTTCAGAGCATTTCTGAAATATTCTTAAAATCATTAAAACATCTAAGCAGTCGTGGTCAAGTTGTAAACGAAAAAAAATCATTTGCGTGGTCAGCAATAGCATTCGATTACGCACCATTCCTGTTAT
>NC_061161.1:57450235-57460235 GCF_022113875.1 Hydra vulgaris
CTTTTAAATTATTGCTAACTGATGGAGAAGTAACTACTGATGGAGATGTAAGTACTGATTGAGATGCATTTTTTAAATGACTATTTTTTGTAGATTTTATTAGCAAATTGTGCACATTTGATGAGTTTTCGTCAGACTTTTTGTCAACAGAACTATTTAAAGATTTTGGTAAAATATTTGAAAATCGAGAGGTAAAAACTTTTAAACTAACAGGCGGATTTGAAACATTGGTTGTAGAATTGTCTATGTTTAAATTTGTTAATATAATATCCTTGTTTGTATCGAAGCTTTTACTTGAGAGGTGAGTAGATGTTGTAGTTTGGAGCACTAAATCATCATCACACTTGCTTTGACTAATTTCAGATTTCTGACTATGATTACTTTTATCAGATATATCATCTTTTTTTTTTTTTTCAATAGAATAACCCATATTTATATCCTCCTTTTTTTCTGTTTTATTTTCCTTAGCACCTCTAACTGGAGTAACTTTTATTCGAGGACCAGTCCTTGGGGGATCAACAGTAGAGGAAGTTGCTTTACCAGTATGCTTTTGTAAAGTAAGTGGTATTCGAAGACTAGCTGGTTTTGAAATGTTTATGTCTACATTTGTTGCATTTGAGGATTGAATAACTGGGTATTGAGCTGTATTTATCTCTTGCTCAATTCTTGCAGATTGTTTTTTTTTTTGCGGTGAGTATTTTGGTTTATTATGTGTTGCACTTTTCACTTTATGCCCTTTTGCAGAAAAAACTGCAAGCTCTAACAAATCATTGGAAGGGGGAGAAGGCGCATTCTTTTGAATGTCATTTACATTTTGATTTAGGCTGTTTTTTATATCAAAATCAGCTCCCATTTCTTTTAATCTATCTAAAAATTCAAATGATGCTCTGTCAGATGCTATGTAGTGGCTAACAGTAAAACCAGCATGATCTTGTAAGTTAATGAGGCGTTTTACATCATCAAAAGAAGAAAGTTGAACTAAACAAGCATCAAACATACTTTTACAAAACTGATATAAACGAAAAGGAGGCTTTTGTCTAGCTTCATCCTTTAAAAGCAAAACGGTATCTGAAATCATTTTTGCATTTATATGTAATGGAGTTTCTTTGCGTTTGTTTACAAATTTTAAGCAGTCAACAAACTCCCTTAAAAGCAAATTAAATTTTTTCGATAAAACATCCATATGTCCGTGTGTACAGTTAAATAGATACATATCTTTAACAAGAGTATGAAGTACATTGTCCCCATTTTCAGTAACTGTAGTTGTAGGCTCATGTCCAGACTGACTCAAAACAAATGAACAGGCACATTTACCCATAAGTGCTAAATAATGCAAAAGCGGATAGTCAGTGTTTTTCCACTGATCATTGATGCAATCGCTAGGATTCATTTGACCGTCAGCACCACCATAAAAACTTTCAACTTTTTGCAAAAACTGCATTGTAGTTGATGAGTCATTCTCTATGACTTTTCGAGCAGCAATTAGTAAAGGATGATGTGTTAATGTACAATTTGTACGGCAAAACGGCGGGCAATCTGGTCGAATACCTTTAGATTTTTTTGGTGAAGGTGTAAAAGGTGCAGTTTCATACTCATTAGACCACGACTTTCGCTTAATAACTCGCTTATTTGAACGTACGTTATTTTCCAAGGTATCTGATTTATTAGATAAACGCATTGTTTCAGTATCAGAAAGTTCTTTTTTATCAGTTATATCACTACTTGAAACATTGTTTAAATTATTGGTGTCAATTTTCATTTGCCATTTCACTTTCAACGAACTTTTTTCTTTTTTCTTTTTTTTTCCAGGTTTTTTACTATAAACATTATTTCGGTTTCTCTTTTTTTTACTTTTGGTTGACTCTGGTTTTGATGAAGTTATTAAATCATCAAAATCATTTGTTT
This sequence comes from Hydra vulgaris, assembly GCF_022113875.1. Taxonomy (NCBI): domain Eukaryota; kingdom Metazoa; phylum Cnidaria; class Hydrozoa; order Anthoathecata; family Hydridae; genus Hydra; species Hydra vulgaris. Next base: position 57,452,141 of record NC_061161.1, read on the forward strand.
CAAATGTTTCTGCTGAGATATCATTTGTACTCGACACTGTGTTCTCACTTGTATCATTCATTCTAAATAAAATTATTATAAATAGGTAAATATGCTCTTGTAATATATTGAAAGTGTTTTTAATTGTTTACTTATAGTATTGTAACACAATATATCACTTAGAATATGTTATATATAACATATAATTGTGCAGTAAAGCAAAAACAATATATTACTTTACTCTTTACTTTAAAAAAAAAATTTATATAAAAATTATAACTTCAAAAGTGAAAGAAAAAGGAATTTTTTTTTTAAAAAAGCACACAAAAAAAAACAAAACAATAACAACAAAAAAAAACACAGCAAATAAAAATAATTTATAAAAAGCATGCATATAATGTACATTATGAAAATAATATTTATTATTTAAAAAAATAACAATTCAATTAAACAAAAAGTATGAATAAAGAAGAAACATATGAATAATAAAAATATGTATTTTAAAACAAAAAACACCATGCTTTAACATTGTAATAATCTCATCACATTTATTGATAGCTTTAGAAATAAGTATTAGCTTGTTTCTACAAACAAAAATAAAAAAGTGTGGTTTCTTTTACAAAAAGAATGGTTTCTACTAAAAAAAGGTTTCAATAAGGTTGGTTTCTTTATAGAAAGAATAAATTTGGTTTTTTAAGTTATTAACAAGTATGATCCTTTTAAATCCACATTGTCTTGGTTTCTACTCCATAAATATTTATATTTAAAATAATTGCAACCAACCATGCATAACATATTCTGCATATATTTGCACAGCTTCAGAATGACTATAAATAATATAAATGAAAAACAGAAAACTTTTTAAAATATATATATTAGCCCATCACATACATATGCACATATATATGAATATATATAAATAATTTTAAAAAACATATATATTTATATATATATATATATATATATATATATATATATATATATATATATATATATATATATATATATATACATGTATTTAAAAAAATTAAACTAAGTAATTTATTTTGTTTTTTATTTCCCCCTAAGTATGAAAATTATAAATCATAAATTTGTATAGGTTATAATTTTTATAATTTTGTTAAAAATCTATTTTATAATATAATTTATAAGGTCACTTGTATTGTTAAAAATACAAAAGGAGTAAAACTTAAAAAAAACAACCAAGTATTAAATTAAAAATAGAGTATTAAAAAAATAAATAATAATATTAAAATAAATAAATAAACAAAACTAATATAAATATATATATAAAAAAAAAATGATTTTAAAAAACAAAAAAATGAAGCACTAATAATATAATAATATAATATAAAAACATAAAAAAATAAAAAAAGTTATAAAAAATAAAACAGTTTAAAAAAAAAACATAAATTAGGAATAATGATAGTATTATTTATAGCAATAATAATAAAAAATAATAATAATATGAACAAAATATTATTACAAATAATAAGTATAATATGATAATTATAATAAAAATTATAACTAATGATAAAATAAAAGTAAAAATAATTATAGTATCATATATAATTATGACACTAATTATAAACATAAACATAACAATTGTAAAGATAACAATAATAATAAGCTATTATTACAAAACCACTATTATTATCATTATAAACTATTCCTTAATTTAGTTTTGATATCATTATAAACTTAATTTAATTTAGTTTTGATTGACAAGAAAGTTATTAATAAAAGCGTATTTAGTTAAAATCTTTTTTTCTATTATTATTATTATTATAGCATATTTAGGTAACATTTTGTTATCCTATTTTTCTTACCTTAATTTATATTTTATTACCTTAATGTAGGTTTTTGTTTTCCTTTTTTTTTTTTTTAAGTTATGCCAAACCTATAGTCAATGTAGTGGCACTGCCTTGGGGCAGCAGGCTATAAGATAGTTGTTGTCTTGTTTTGTTTCTTATCTACATCAATGATCTTTCTGACAACCTTATATCTAAATTGGCTCTATTTGCTGATGATTCAACTTCAAAGCAAACTTAAAACAGGCAGCCGATCTTAAACTTGATCTCACTTCTGTAACATATTGGGGCTTGCAGTGGCTAGCAAATTTTAACTCCAACAAAACTCTTGAAAACAATCGAAATACTGCCAACAATCCTATATTGATTAATGACTACCCTCTCATTGAGTCCTCTTCTTTATGTCTTCTTGGATTATTGCTCACTACTGACCTTTCATGAAACCATGCTAAACAATCGATTGCTAAGTTAGCATCTGCTAAAGTTTCTTCTCTTTATTGTGCTTGCCATTATTTTACTCCTGATTCCTTTCTCTACCTCTGCAAATCTCTTATTTGCCCCTGTATGAAATACTGTTGTTATATTTGGTCTGGTTTTTCTAATGATGCTCTTTCTTTTCTAGACAATGCCCAAAAATGCAACCACTCTTCCATTGTCATAAGGTTGCATCTCTTTCTCTTTTTTTACAAGTCACAGTTGCTGCTCAAAAAACCTATTATCTCTTATTCCAACAACCAAAACTCATATTCGCCTGACTCGTCATTCAGCTAAGTCTCATCTTTTTATCTGTCCCTCCATACTCTAAAAACTTTTACTAGTCTAATTTTTTTTTCTTGCAATTCAACACTATGGAACTCTCTCCACCTTCATGTTTTTCTGACTCATACAACCTCCAACCTTTCAATTCTTTAACTGTTTCCATACTTTTTAACTCTATTCCTTGTTTTCTAGTAACTCCTAACTTAATAGTAGCTGATTGCACCTTAATAGAAGTGAAACTAAATTAAAAAAAAACAACTAAAATCATATTGAAATAGGCAGTGGAAAAAGGTTTCAGTACATACCAGAGATCATTCAGGTCATATTTCAAAAATCCGGAACACTTTGCATAAAAATAAAAAAATAAAAATCCAGAATTCATTTCCCTAACTAAAATCCCACTATCCCCTACTAAAAAATAGTAGAGGAGAGTGGGAACCATGACACAATTGGTTTTTGCTTTGTAATATATATATATATATATATATATATATATATATATATATATATATATATATATATATATATATATATATATATATATATATATATATATCAGGGTGGGTCAACAAACAACATTTTTTTAAAATCTGCAGCATTCGCCTTAAAGGGATCCCTAAGTGCAGAGAAAAGTAATATTCATATTTAAAAAAATGTTAAAAAAAAATAATTGGGCTAGATTTTTTTGATTAAAACTAAATGAATGCATACCAATAAAATGAAAATTTTTTGTTTTCGTCAAAGCTTCTGGTCTACATTGTTTTTTTGTTCTCCGAGTCTGTATAATGTTAGCCACAATCTGCTAAATCTTAAAAATTGAGTTTTTGATTTTGAAACTGTTCTTTTGGTAGATTTTTAACTTATGTTAAGAAACAAATTTTAATATAAAATACTTTAAAAATACGACATGAATTGAGAAATGCCAAATACACAACATTCTATAAAATATGAAAACTGTTGTGTTAATTAATAGTAAGTTCTCTGGATCTTATAAATGGTATAAAAAAGAGTACAAAATTATATACTTCACATTTTTATCGAATTGTAAGTTTTAAATCGAACTTTAAAATAACAATTTGCGCTGTTATTAGGTGCCGTCATAATGCAAACATATTGAGTTTTCATATATTTTTTTATCAATTATCCTCAGATTAAATAACTGCAGCTTTATGGAAAAAGGCAATTGGTAAATATAAAATTTGATGGTTCATGTTTCAGCAAGTCAAAAGAACAAATGACGAAAATAATCATTCCAAAATCAGTGCAAGGGCAGATCCATTGTTTGAAAACAGTTATTTTAAAAAGTTTTAAAAGTAAATTATGGAGGCTGTTAAAAAGTAATAAAGATTTCTTTAAAACTGCTTGTTTTGAGGATGATACCCCGGCAGAGGTTTCTAGGAATGAGCATTAAAACTTTTGAAATGTCACATACCACAGTATTGAATCTTTTTGAGGGTCCATTTCTTGACGAGAATCTGGTATCATACTATATTATTTACAAATTTATTCAACGCTGATGTATTTTTATACTCTTTCTTTGAGTATTTCTGTGCATACTTTTCCTTATTATAATATGTTTGTTTTTGTTTTTTTATAATACTGCAACTTGTTTTTATGTTTTATGTCTAACAAATTGAGGAATTTTGTAATATTATGTTAATTGGTTTATCAAGCCCTTACCTCAACGATGATAATCATTTATAATTGTATTTCTTTCTGCAAAATTTATTAACAAAATTATGACAATTACTCACATGATAATAAATTAAACAGTTTTAAACTACTTATAGTAGTTATTCCTACCATAATCAGATTTCTAATTTTTCTGCCTAACTTATCCATTTAATAATCCATATTATTGCTTTAACACACAAAAAGTTCTGTTGTTTCTTTCTGGTAAGTAAAGAGTTTTGGTTGAAACTGCAAAACCTACTCACCATTGTATCAAGTTTATTTAAGGCTTGAACCATTCAAATTAAACATAAACTAACATTAAACTAAAGAGACTGGATTGTAACAATTAAACTAAAGAGTTAGACTGGATTGTAACAATTAAACTAAAGAGTTAGACTGGATTGTACCAATTAAACTAAAGAGTTAGACTGGATTGTACCAATTAAGTAAAACAAAAATTAAACATTAAAAAGAAATATTTTCACAAAACTGTATAAAACAAATTAAGCGGAAAACGAAAACTTCCGATAAATCATGTAAATTAAATTTAAATTAAAATAAAATTTAAATTAAAATGCACTAAATATAAAACCAACAGCTGCACCATACGGTAAACACTTGATTTAAACATAAACTAAACTTAGAACGAATAATAAACTGTATAAAATTAAAGTAAATATAATCAAAAAAAAGAATGAATGGTGCCACTAAACCAAACAACCTAAATAAAATATAAATTAAATATATATTGAATATTTGCAATAAACAGAACTGGTTTTAACTAAATATTAACTAAATACTTAAAAAATAATTCTACTAAAACGTATATATTAATTTTTCGTACAAATTGAATAAAAAACGAGTGACTTGATTAAACCACATAAATTGAACTAAGCAGAAACTAAATTATTTTACTAATAATCATATAAATCAGATAACCATATAAATCAAACTAAATTAAAGTTAAAACGGATATTTGTACTTAAATATACAAAAGTTAGTTACATTGTAAATATAAAACGAAAAATCGCATTAAACCATATAAACTAAATGTAAACTAAACATAAAACGAACACTCTATTAAACCATATAAACTAAATATAAAACGAAAAACTGCATCATATTGCCTTGATATTTTCTCCAGTTGCGAACTCTAATAATAACAAAATATGTATAATTCTGTCAAGATTTTGACTGGGTTGCAAAACAAAATAAATTTAAAGCAAGTAAAAAAAAATCATTTAGTAATTAGACGGATAAACTGTTTAATATTTTTTCTCTTAATTACCTGCTATAACACTGAACATCGGTTTAAAATAGTATAACTATTACACTAATGCTTTATCTAATATAATCAATCACTACTTTTCTCTAACATGTTCCACTAATGACTAGACTTATTTGTTCTAGTTGCGAACTTTATATAGAGACAACAATTCATCAAAAAAATAAATGCAGCGGCTTATATAAATGCAGAAAAAAAAAATCTTATTTCTTGAAAAAAACAAAAATCCACATTAAATAATGAAGCAGACTTTTAATGCAGGAGTTCATCATAAAAATCTTATTTAACGTTTTATCTTAATTTTAGCTCTTGCACAAAACAGGAGGACATTAGTCATCTTAAATACAATATTTTATAAAAAGGAAATAATATTCTATAATAATGACACAAAAATCATATGTTCAAGAAATAACGCCTATTTTAAAAAATCTAAATAACTATATTAAAAATAAAATTTCTTAAAAATCATCATGACAGCTATTAAAAACAAGTTGCGCTAATAAAATATAAAAACAAAATATATTACTTTATTTTTAACTGTATTTATCACAAATATTTTTTGGGATTTAGTAATATATTATGCGAACATTTGATTTGCTGATTGTAGGAGAAAAAGTACTTATATCTTAATTTAAAAAAATAATTTTTTTTAAAAATCTTTTATCTTAATTTAAAAAAATTTTTAAAATTTTTAAAATTTTTAAAAATCTTTTATCTTAATTTAAAAATTTTTTTTAAAAATCTTATATCTTAATTTAAAAAAATAATTTTTAAAAAATTAATTTTTTTTAAATTAATTAAATATTAAAATCTTAATTTAAAAAATCTTAATTTAAAAAAAGATGACGTCATATATATCGAAACTAGTATGATTTAAACGGGCATGAAATAAACTATTATGCCTGCAGATTGCGGCTAACATTATACAGACTCAGAGAACTAAAACAAAAATGAAGATGGGAAGCTTCAACTAAAACAAAAATTTCAACTTTATTGGTATGCATTTATCATTTAGTTTTAATCAAAAAAATTTAGCCTAAAGATTATTTTTTTTTACATTTTCTTTAATATAAACACAATTGTCTCGGCACTTGGGGATCCCTTTAATGTACTTTAATAAAAAACGGTGTAAAAATTATATATATATATATATATATATATATATATATATATATATATATATATATATATATATATATATATATATATATATATATATATATATTAATAGGGTCAAAAATTTCTGGAAATTTTCCAGGAAAATTTGCTCAAAATTTCTGGAAATTTTCCAAAAATTTTTATTAAACTCTGATTGCATATAAAATTTAAAAAAATATAGACTTTTATGTATGAAGTATTTTAAATCATCTTTATAAAATATTACATGTTACAACTGCACAAGCTGTGTTAAATATTCTAAGAATAACATTAGTAAACACGTTTGATTTTAATGTTCAGTAAAATAATAATAAATTAATTTGCTTGATATGATACTTATCAAACACACACACACATACACAAAATTGCCCACTTGGCAGTATTGGTTGAAAAATATGGTATACATTTAAACCATTTTTAAGTATAGCATAACTTTTAAAACCTCGAGATTGAAAGTTCTTTATTTTTATTGCTAACTATGTTTTTAAATAAAACTTTTAGAAAAAACTGTAAATATTCAATCAAGTCTTTTTATATATAATTGTACAGTTTTTAGTAACCTATAGGCCAATTTAATAAATATTAAAAAATTCCCCATCACTTTTAGGGGGTGCAAGCTATGTTTAGCCTTGAACAAAGCTTGCTACAACGATGAACATCAATATGCTACGCAAATAACAGGATAAAAAAGTTTTAGAAAATTTTGAAAACAAGTTATCATAGTTGCTACTTACAGATATAATAAAAAAACTTAACAAAATACAGAGATAAATTTTTTTCGAAGTGGGCTTTCTAAAATTTTTATGATCTGCCTCACAATATTTTACCATAAAATTTTCCATAACAACTGCATAAATATGACATAAAATTTTATCCATTAATTATAAAATAAATCTTTTTTTGAAAATTTTCCAAATTTTTTGAGTTAAAAACTTCCAGGAAATTTTGAACCATAATATATATATATATATATATATATATATATATATATATATATATATATATATATATATATATATATATATATATATATATATATATATATATATATATATATTCCTATAGTTTGACATTTAAATTTACAATTTGTGGTAAAACACAACTTTTAACGACTCTTTGTGTTTAAAGAAAACAAAATCAACTACACTTTTGGTAAAAAACAAAAATTTAATTGAGGAAACTAATTAAATTTCATCGTTTTTTAAAAAACCACAAAAATGCAAACTAATATACTGGAATGTTTTTATTTTATTTTTTTTTACTATTTACATACATCAACTGACAAATAGGGAGTGCAAGGAGTGTTGCTACATCAACTGACAAATAGGTAGAACATGCAAGGAGTGCTGCTACATCAACTAAAGGTTTTGGTTTGGGCAAGCAATCTACTAATTTAAAGACTCAAACTTCATTAATTAAACTATAAGAA